>JAMXBB010000010.1:86014459-86036182 GCA_024138015.1 Lumnitzera littorea
ATAATAATAATAAAATAAAAAATTGAAAAAATAATAAAAATAAATGTGTCAAGTTGTATCGATTCAAGTTGAGTCGTATCAGGTCGAGTCAAGTCGTTTAGGGTCGAATCGAATAATGGTGCACATTTAATTTAGTAAATTCTAAGTTGTTAAAGAATTGGGCTTCATTGAAATATTTTTTTAGTCCAATCCGATATAAAGTGAATTTTTATCTAACTTATATCAGGTTAAAATAGACTTAAGATTTATTATGTGAGTTTTTGGGCTAAATCAAATTGGATTGAGTTGGACCCAAAAAAATAGAAAGCCCAAATCAAGATAAGGTTTCTAAAAATTAGATCGAATTTTCTAAGAATCTAAATCGTATCTTCCGTATCTAGAATTCGTTATCATATTTTTTGTATCTAAGGTTTGTTAAGATCAAATCTATCTCCAAAAGAGATCTAAAAGATTTGATTGAGTAGCTTATAAATAGGAATTCAACAGTGAAGTTTGAAATGTTTTTCACAATTCCTGACATACAATATAATATCACCACACTCATCCCTACACAATTCACATCTACGAACATAACCCAACACCCAATCTCCACTCATGAGCATAACTTAACACTTCACAATCTGCCACAACCGCACCTAACACATTACCACTCAATCATATGATCTTGACCTCATTCGTTGTACACTGTCACATATGCCTATACACACACCAACCACTTAACTTCACATGACACAATTCAATACATACAACACAAGCTCATACACATACTACTACGTCTGGTCAAAACACACACACATATTCCATTGACATACACAAAGTCAAAGTTGTACATATATAGAGTCAAAATCATACAAACATGCATGCATAAATCTACACATGTTGCTGAACATGATCACTCACTCAGACACGTACTGCTACGCACGATCAATTCCACATCGGGTATGCGAATGTAATCCAAACAATCACAACACAATCAATATGAACACACCAATCACATGGACTTGACTTGTTCAGGTAAAAATTATTATTTTATTTAATTGTTTTTTTATTAGTTAATTTACTTATTTTTATTAATTTTTTTTCTCTACTGCAGGTTTTTTTTTTATATATTTTTAGTTGTCATATTGTTTGCTATTTTTTAGATAATTTTAATTTTTGATTAATTTAGTTAAATTGTATTTTTTTTAACCAAAGTTGCATTTTTTTGAAAAATCACATATGTTTTCTTCAAGATCCGTATCTTTAGAGAAGATATGTATCTTAGTATATCTTGCATATAAGATTTTGGAAAGATATTTTTGACATATAGTGATTATTTAAGAAAATATTTAAAAAATCTTAACCAGAGTTTTTAAAAAGATTTAACTAATTAGGTTCTTTCAAAATGGATTTGTGAAATTAGATCCTTTTAAGGTTTTTTTTTTTTTAAAATAATAAATGGTTAAATAAATGTACATTTGACTTGATTTTCAAATTAAAAAACCACCTACTAAATCTTTTCTAAAAAAAAGAACTACGTTAGTTTGATCTCAACTAGTAAGTACATAGGTACCTTTAGAGCAATGGTATAAAAATTAAAAAAAAATTTCCTTTTTCTTGAAATCTTCATAATAAAAAATTTATTTTAATTATATTTTGTATAATTGTATATATCTTAGTATTTTTAGAAAAATATAAAAATAAAACCCATTAATTTTTCTATTTTTACATAATGACTTAGTCTTAATAGATTAGCCCTCGAACTTAATTTTTCTAGTTAATTTTCTACAATTATTTTTTAAAGAAAATACACATGTTAATGACCAAATAAGGGTTTTCCCACCCGAAAACCCTAATTTTATTTTTTTTCTAGTTTAGTTGGCTGGCGACTCCAATTTTTAAAAATATTTTTTCAAAACAATTTTTTGAAGAAAAAAAATACATTTCCTTAATTTAATATCGAGTAATTTATATTAAGTGAGCTAGACTTAGTATAAGTTAAGTTAAAGATAAGTTGAAGAAAACCGAAATAGGGTTCAACAAGTACAAAATTGGCCAAATTGTGGAGCTATAAAGGGTTAGGACTCTAGATGAGGCCATCCAAGTAGTATAGATGGTCAAAAGATAAAGGTAGAGCCAGATTAACTGGATGCCAAGTAGCCGAATTGGATTGCAAACCAAAAGTGGTATGCTGTGTTGACATGGAAATGACCTAGTACAAAATAGTTCCAAGGTGGATCACTAAGGATAGGTGTCGAACCGACCAAAAGATGGCTGAAGTAAAGGTTAGGCTAAGGAGCCTGAGGTTCAAAAAGACCATGGTCAGAGCTCAAAAAGGAAGACTCAAGAAATGAAATGTTTCAAATGTCTTGATTATGGATAAATAGGCAGTCAATGTCTGAATCGACGTATCATGACTATCAAGGGAGATAAGCCTTAGTTCAAAGTGGAGAGTGCTAGTAAAGGAGAGGAAGAAGTAGGAGTTAACTAGATGCTGGAAGGGTTATAGGAAGACCCCGATGCCATGACACCAGTTGAAGTAGGAGCTGAATACTGTTTCATCATTCGACGATCTTTCAATACCTTTGTAGCCGACGAGAATGAGTAGAAGGTATTGCATGATGGGTATAAGAATACTTACATGTTTTAAAAGGATGGGAATAAGATTATACTAACCCCTATGAGCCCCAAAAAAGTGCAAGAGTTACAAGAGAAGATTGCCTGATCTTTGTAGTAGAAATCTCTGGTGATTTCTCATGCCCAATTTTCTCGAGAAGTCAAGGTAGAAGAGTGTGTGCTTATGTAAGTTAGGAAACTCTTAGAGTTACGAGAAGCCAGAAGCTTACCTGCTAAGGTGTAGATATTACTATGGGAGTATGCCGACCAATTTCCTACCAAGATGTCGAGAGGTTTACTACCCTTAAGAGGGATTGAGCATTGCATTGACTTTCAGCCTGAAGTTGTTCTTTTGAACCGACCTGCCTACAAGCTCAACCTCGAGTAGGCAGTTGAGCTAAAGAAACAAGTAGATGAGTTGGTAAATCATGGATATGTCTAAGAAAACATGAGCCCCTATGTCGTATCGACTGTTCTGGTGCCGAAGAAAGATGGTTTGTAGAGAATGTACATTGATAGTTAAGCCATCAACAAAATTACTATTAAATCCCAATATCGAATCCCACAATTAGATGATATGCTTGATGAGTTGCATGGTGCTTGCATCTTTTCGAAGATTGATCTAAAAAGTGGCTATCATCAAATACGAATGAGTTTGGAGATGAATGGAAGATGGCCTTTAAAACAAAGGATGGTTTATTTGAGTGGACAGTGATGTCATTTGGACTAACAAACATACCGAGCACTTTTATGTGACTCATGAATCATGTCCTAAGAACATTGATTGATAAGTGTGTTGCGGTGTACTTCGATGACATTCTAGTCTACAGTGCCAACCTTATTTCTCATGTTGGACGTTTAAGATCCATGTTTGATATTCTCCTTACCAAAAAATTGTTCGGTAATTTAAAAAAATGTGTGTTTTACTAAAGTAAGGTTATATTCGTCAAATATGTTGTTTCAAAAGGAGGAGTTTGAGTTTATGACGAGAAAGTCCGAGCTATTCTTGAGTGGCCAATGCCAACTAATGTTGTTGAAGTGAGGAATTTTCATCGTCTAACTTTGTTCTATTGAAGATTCATTTAAAAGATTCATTTGGGACTTCAATTCCATAACTACTTTACTAACTAAGCTAACTAAGAAAAACTCCGAGTTCAAGTGGTCCTAAAAAGCTTAGAAAAGCTTTGAAGAGATAAAGTCTAGGTTGACATCAGCCCTAATACTTGCCTTACCAAATTTCAAGAAAGTTTTTAACGTATAGTATGATACGTCTGAAGTCGACATTGGTGTTATTCTTATGTAAGAGCATTGACCCATAGCTTATTTTAGCAAAAAACTCAAAGGAGCTACCCTAAAATACTCGGTATATGACAAGGAGTTCTATGCCCTTGTTAAAACATTACAGAACTAGCAACGTCATTTATTGTTGAGAGAATTCATCATTTACATAGATCATGAATCTCTCATACATCTCTGAGGGTAACAAAAACTTTCTTAACATCATGCTAAATGGGTTGAATTCCTTGAATCTTTTTGTTACATCATCCGATATAAGAAAGGAAACACCAATATTGCGGTTGATGCTCTCTCTTGTTGGCATGTCCTCATTACAACATTATAAGCCAAGATACTTGGATTTGGTACCTTACTTGATCAGTATTTTAGACCCTTAGTGGCAAAGTGCAACGTTGGAGGAGTTTTGAATGGGTTCTATTTAAGCCAAGGGTTTCTGATGAAGGGCAAACAAGTTTGCATACCTAATAGTTCGGCTAAAGAGTTACTCATCCAAGAAGCTCATGCTAGAGGTTTAGCCGACTACTTTAGAGAAAAGAGAATGATTGAGATATTTAGAGAACATTTCTATTGGCCTAGGATGATGAAGGATGTATATCGGGTTCTTGAAAGGTACAAGGTATATAAACATGCAAAGGGGAGAAAAAAGTCATATGGAGAGTACACACCTCTACGTATACCTAGGTAGCCATAAACTAACCTAAGCATAGATTTCATGCTTGGCCTCCCTGAACTCCAAGAAGACATTACTCTATTATGGTGGTGGTCGATCAATTCAGTAAGATGAGCTACTTCATCCCCTGCCATAGAACCAATTATGCTTTACTTGTTACTAACCCCTTTTGCAAGAAATCGTGCAATTGTATAGAGTACCAAGAAGTATTATGTCCGATTGTGACTCAAAGTTCACAAGCTTCTTCTGGAGAACCATATGGAAGACGCTTGGCACTAAGCTCATGTTTAGTATTTCTTGCCACTTATAGATAGATGGCTAGATGGAAGTCGTAAAAAGGACAATCGGCAACCTCTTGCAAGCTGTTATTGGGAAGAATCTACACAATTAGGATTTATGCCTACCCATCATTAAGTTTTCTTACAATTGCTCCTCTTATAGCTCAACAGAAAGGTTACCATTTGTGGTCATTTATGGACTTAACCCAAACTTACCTTTAGATATGGTTATTAGCCCGATCACCCAAGGAGAAAGTCAATCCAGCCTGTAGTGCACCAAGGAGCTCCAAAAGTTGCATCAAAAGGTTGCTGAACAATTGGTCAAGAATGTGGCTTAATAGAAAGAACAAGGAAGCCGAGGAAAGAGGTGAGTTGTTATAGTCTCGAAGACCTTGTTTGGATCGACCTCAACGAAGAGTGTTTCCTTAGAAAGAGGATGAAGAAACTATCCCCCAAGTCAAATGGACCTTACAGGATTTTTAAGCATATCAATGACAACACATATGAGCTTGAGTTACCCAAAGGATACGACATATCTACTACCTTCAATGTCACCAACCTAATGCCCTGTGTACCTAACGAAGAAGAAGATTAAGATTTGTAGACAAATCTTCAATAACCTCGGGAAGTTGATGGATTGTTGACCTCTAGCTCTCTTACTCGAATGCACCTTCGAGGCCTTTAGCCTCTCGTTAGAAGGATTATCTCTCATCAACCTACTGAGGACGAGACACAATACACAGAAGAACGGTAGGTGAACTCCTTGAGAGTTCGTCTCGGCTATACCCTGCTCTATTCTATTATCTATGCCGATGCTAGCACCTCATTTATCAAGGCCAAACTATCGAGTGTCGAAGCTAAAGATTACACTCATTAAGCCTTGCTCCAACCACCAAGACCCCTATGTGCTGAGGCCAACCCGCCGAGTGCCTAAGCCAAGTCCCCTACATGTCGACTCTTTCTCTTTCAGCCTATTATTATTATTACTATGACTATATAGTCGTACCCTTCATCCATCTTGACAACTTCTAATATTGCCATTCATAACCATCACAACACGAACCCAACTTAGTTGCTATGCTTAGAGATTCCCTAATACGAAACCACTAACGAGCTACTACCTATGCATCATTTTTTGATACTGTACTATTTTCTCTTTTCGTGATTTGTCCAATTTACCCTTTTACGTACATACTTAGAATCCCTTTCCCCTTTATTCTTTTTGTAATATTCTTTATTTGTAATATTGCCCTAGAGACTTACTATAAATAGTTCATTTTCTTTGTAGTCGGGAGGATCTAACATTCTTTTCAAATACTGAATACACTTTGTTCTTGTGAGATATTCCTCTCCGAGTATAGTCACTTTACACTCTTATCTAATCTTATTGAGTAGCTCGGGATTAATGGAAGGTGGACCTTGAGATTAACTTGTGCATCATATCAAGTAAGTATTGAGTTGTGTTATGTTCGTTAATGAGTCACATCCTCAAGCTACCGTATGTTACAACTTCTTCATTTTCATTTTCTTCGTTATCACGAGATGCCCACTTAGTTATTTTCTCTCTCATGGTAAGCCCTAATGATTATTGAGTTCTTAGGTACATCACATCTCTCATCATCTTTGGCCAAAAAAATCTCGAAGATAGTACCTCATGAGTTTAGTGCTTACAAAAATGTCTAGATAACCCTCCATCATACACCTTGTGCACTAACAGCTCTCTCATATAACAAGTTAGGATACACGATCTCCTCTTCCTAAATAGGTATCCATCCTCTCTGTGATAGTCATCAAGTGTTCGACCTTCTTAACACCTAGCATAGATAAGGCTAAAATGTAGATCCTCAACATACAAATCCTTAATCATAGAAAGTCCCAGTAATCGAGTTTACAATTTAGTCAAGAGGGAATGTCATCTCGATAAGGCATCGGCCACTATATTATTCTTTTCATTCTTGTACTTCACGACATAAGAAAATCTCTCTATAAACTCAACTTACTTGGCTTGTCTTCGAGATAACTTAGGTTGGCTCTTTAGATATCTGAAAGGTTCATGATTAGTGTAGATCACAAATTCTTTAGGTAGCAAATAGTGCTGCCATAGATTCAGGGCTTAGATCAAGGAGTAAAAATCCTTATTATAAACAGAATAATTGAATGTATCTCCTTGAGGCTTTTCACTGAAGTAAGTAATAGGTCAACCTTCTTGCATTAGCATCGTACCTATGCCTAATCTAAATGCATCACACTCTATTTCAAACACTTTGTTAAAACTCGATAAAGCTAAGATAGGGGCGATAGTTAGCTTCTCCTTTACTTCTTCAAACTTCTTTGTTCTTTCTCTCCCTACTTGAACTTAACATGTTTTTTTGATGGCTCGATGAGTGAGGCCATAATGGTACTGAAATTTCTGATTAATTTGCAATAGAATGATGTCAAGCTACGGAAGCTTCACACATCAATTGAACAAGTCGATACAGGCCATTCAATAATCGCTCTTATCTTCTCATCATTGACCCATATACCACCACCACCCACAACAAACCTTAGAAAGATTATTTCAAGTTGGTAGAAGTTACATTTCTTTAGGTTAGCATAAAGCTTCTCATCTTAGAGTTTTGAAAAGATCGCTCGGAGGTACTCACAACAAGTCTCCATGTCAGGGTTGTAAACTAGATAGTCATCAAAATATACCACCACAAATTTCCTAATTAGTTCTTAGAGCACATGATTCATCAGTTGCATGAATGTGCTTAAAGAATTTGATAATTCAAATGGCATCACAAGCCATTCATACAATCCGTGGCAGGTTTTGAATGTGATCTTCCATTCATCTCCCTCTCACATCTGGATATGATAGTAACCAGATTTGAGATCAATCTTGAAGAATACTCTTGCTCCATTCAACTAATCAAACATATCATCAAGTGTTGGTATAAGGTACCTATATATGATGATAATGCGATTGTTCGGCTATCTATACACATCATCCATGTCCCATCTTTCTTTGGTATTAACAGGGCTAGTATGGCACATGGGCTTAAGGACTCTCACACATGTCCTCTCTTCAATAGTTCATCCACTTGTCTTTGCAGCTTAATAGCCTATTCAAAGTTCAGCCTTTAGGCAGGCTTGTTCGGCAATGTGGCTCCTAGTTGCAAGTTAATTGCATGTTCAATTCCTCAGAGGGGAGGCAAACCTTCAGGCAGTTCTTTTGGGAACAAGTCGACAAACTCATCCAATAAGGTTTTCACTTCGGTAGGTAGCAACTCCTCATTTAATGCCCCCATGTCAAGTAACCTTTTAACTAACAGATAGGTTGACTCTTTAAGCTCCATGTCTACCTTCAACTTAGCTCGGTTCATCACTAAAGCCTCCTTCTTCAAAACTCAACTTAATTGAGTCTGTATGCTTTCAACTTAATCAGCAATCATAAGGCTTAACTTTATTTTCCTGCCCTTATACTCTAGGGAACATATGTTCTTCCTCTCTTCATATATCACATTTCTATCAAACATTCATGGTCGTCCAAGAAGAATATGGGATGCATTCATGAGTAGTACATCGCAAAGCACTTCATCTTAATAGTTCCCAATACTGATTGGCACAGCCACTTGCTTAGTCACTTGTAGGGCTCTCTTATCACTAAGCTAATGCAGTTTATAAGGCTTAGAGTGGGGTTTAGTCGACAACTTCAATTGCTAAACCATGAAAGTAGATACTGCATTAGTATAGCTATTACTATTAACAATCAATGCATACAATGACCTATTCACTTTATATCTAATGTGGGATAGATTCTCTCATTATTTGCTCTCAAGCATAGGACTTACACTCATTGTTCTCCTTAATACTAAGGTAGCAAGCATAAAGTTACCTTCCTCACTATAAATGACTTTCTCCTCCTCGAATAGTTTGGTTTATTTGGTCTCTTTCGACTCTTCCACTTCCTCATCAATACTGTCTACCTCAATGGTTAGCACTTTGCCTCAGATCACCATGGTTCTTCTATTTAGATACTAAGCAACCACGTATCTAAATCCTTGATACTTGAAGTACTTAATCTCACTTGTCTTCCTTCCTAAGCTCTAGCCTTGCTCAAACTTCTTCGAGATCTCCTTCTCCTCTATTCGAATAGCTTAAGTAAGTTAGGTTTTAGTGACTTTCCTTAGTTCTATTCATACAAGTCTGCTTAAAACAGGTCAGCTAGTAGTAGGCCAACTGGCAAAAGCTCGGAATCTCCCTATTCTGCACCTCTTGATTCTCTAGGTAGCTTAGTTAGCTTCATCAAGTAATACAATGTCAATGGTCTCCACAATATCTTCAATCTCACATTCTAACCCACTAATGAATTGAGATACAGTTCAATCCTTAAGTTGAACAACTCCACATCAAATCATCGACATTTGGAATTCCTTCACATAAGCATCGACACTTGATCCTCCTTGCCTCAATTCTTGTAACCTCTTGAACACATCTTGTAAATGATAGCTCAAAATAAATCTTCTCCTCATGACTCCCTTCATTTCATCCCAGTTTCTAACTTTACGTTCTCTTCTCATCTTCAGGTGGCTTATAAGTTCTTCCATCTTAAGGTGACATAGCTAATAAACTCTAACATAGTAAGTCTAACCTTAGCGTTATTAGGCACTTTATGACATTTGAACTACTTCTCAATCTTATCTACCTAGTCTAGGTAGTCCTCAACATCACCACTCCTAGAAAAACTAGGGTTATGCATCCTTAACCCTTCTACTCTAGGAGCTTAGACATTCCTCTCATAAAGCTCATAATACTCCTTCTCATCAACTTCTTCCTCCTATTCTTCGATCCCATCTAGTGCTAGTCTACACCTAGTAACTCTATCTACTCCTTTAGCTCAAGGTGGTTAAACTAGGACATTAGCTCGACCATACTAACTATTGCCTCTCTTGGGCTATTCATTGGCTCATCCTCCATAGGGATCATTTTTGGCTTGTTTATCTTCATTTACGGCAGTCACTAGATTAGTTACTAGGTTAATAAATCAATCAAGTCGGTCATCTGTAGACTAAGGTGTAGAATTTCCTTATTAACCTTAGCCGTTTTGAATGCCACTCTCTTGGTTACCAATGGCTCCATAATCACTAGAATTAGACATTGTTGACTATTACAGTAGATTAACAGTTGAGACAACTAAAAATTTTCCTTCCACAAACTACAACAAATCAGTGCCTAATACACCAACAACTGTTACAACTAACATACGAAAAATTTAATCCAATACTAACACTCTATTTTGTAAATAAGAAACAAGGGAAAACAAAGCACTAAATTTCTTTAGCACTACGCACCTTCTAAACTCTCACAACAACAACAGAACTTCTAAAAACACACGAAAGTGGTATTAATTCACTTAGAGTACAAAGTAATAGAAAATTACTCGAACATAGCCAAGCTTTGATACTAAGGTGATACGAGCACATGGGTAAACGCACGAATCACAATATCATGTGTAACCAGGGATAGTAAGTCCAAATCTTGAGACAGTTCAAATGATAAATGGTACTTGAAGGTTGAGCAGGAATCCTCATACACTAACGATAGATATAACACACTAACGCTTCACATAAGCTCAGGTCACACTCAATGTTATGCATAAGTGTGGCCGAAGTCACTCACTACTAGTCTACGTATAATGGGTTAGATAAGAGTAGTTGAGACTAAGCAAGCATGCTTAGCTCACGAAGGAAGAATAAGTCTAAATATCTCTAATTAACTGTTATAACTATTACAATTTTACAAGTATTCATATGACCCAATTAGGATAAGTCCTAGGTTAGTATAAATTATGAAAATATTTCTATTGAAAAAAGGGAAAGAAATAATTTATAAGGACAAAATTGTAACCAAACAAAAAGAGGAATAATCAGTTACAAAGGACAATGTGAATGTCAGAAAAAATAAGGCACATATCAGTTGTCCATTCTGTGGTCCCAATGATGTGATCTACCGAGCAGAGCAAGTTTTGAACAAGCTAAGTCAAGGTTGATAGCTTGGATGTTCTTGATTAAGGAAAGGCTAGTTTAGGAGGTGGTTAAATGTTAGGTCAACCTTGGCTGGTCAAGTCAGGGATCAGGATCAGGATTAGCTCAACCTTAGCTATGTATCAGGTTGGCGACATGCAGGTTCAATGCTTGGCCTTAGACTGACATATTATGGAGGGGTCGACTCAACAACAGGTTGATCACCTCGACAATCTCTTAGATGAGATAGAGAGTAGGGTAACCTAGCAGGTCAGACAAGAAAATGCATTACCCTTCGAACTATGTGAGTAAGTCCTTAAGCTTAGGAGCATATAATTGGTCCGTAATCCTTATCATCATCCCATAACTTCTTTATTATGTTGTAATACATGGACACATTCAAGTTTCCTTACTTAAATTGATTATTTTACGTTGTAATTGATAAATCATGGAATCATAGTTGTCAAAATCAAAATTCTGCCTATATGATTCTACAAGCTCATGATTTTATAAGGTTATTTTGAGTTAACTCAAGTATAAAATCATTTTCTTATAAAAACTTATGTTTTTTTATCAATTTTGCATGTCAAACTTAATAAAACTTACATTTTTAACCGAATTTACAAATTTGTACAGATATGAGTTAAGTGAGTCAAAAACTATATATATATATATATATATATATATAAATATAAATAAGGAATCTACTAGCTTACTGACTATTAAGATATTAAATCACCTTCTCTATCCTATTCCAATGTTTTTCCTCTTTTTATCTATCCTAGTCCCTTATTTAATATTTATATCATTCATTTGAGTTTTAATTCCAAATAAAAAATTTATAAGGAAAACTATATATTTAAGTTTATATTATTAATAACTCAAAATGAGTTGAAACATTTGATTCTCTTCAATTCATTACTTTTGAAAAAAAAAAGTAATGGAAAAAAGTTACTTTCAACTTTGCTTGTCTTTCTTTTATTAATGTTAGATTATAAATTAATAATTTTTTTTGAAAAAAAGAATTCAATTTCTTTATTTCTATCACATATTTTAAGTATTTTATAACTATTATAAGCATATCTATAATTTTTTTTTATAGCTACTTTACATAGGATATAAAATCTTATATCTCTATGTTTTGATTTTACATTCGGATGCTACATCAATTCTAGATAAAATCTCGAGTGATTTTAGATAGAATCTCGAGTTTAACAACCTTGCAAGAGACTATTTGTTAAACCAAAACAAAAATCATCCTACAATTTCTTTGTAGATTAAGCATACATGAATACTTTCAATATCAAATCATAAAATCACATCAAATCTATTAGTTCAAATCAATAAGATTATCATCAAGTTTCTTACAATTTTCTTCTATAAACGCTAGCTTAGCTTTTACACCTAAAGCCAATTCAACAGGTCTACTCTAACCTAAAAAGTTTAATCCAACAAAAATAACACTTGTGATCATCGTTCATGGGTTATCGAATCCAGATAAGTGTAAAGGATGACTAGATGAATTTTCATATTCTAATTTGTTTTCATGAAGACGGGTTTTGTATCATATTCAAACAACAATCTAATCAATGCTTCAAACAAACGACGAGATAAAAGGTATAAAGATTTTTCGCTTTGATGTCATGAAGATTTTGAGAATTCAAGTAATTTGTATCTTCATTCTTGCGCAGCAGAAAACAGAGAATAGAGTGGAGAAGAAAGTATGTGTATTGATGGAACAATAACGTATGTGTTTATTATATGTTAGTTAAACTGTACGGTAAACAGTCCTACACAGCACTATTACCAGTATAAGTGAAATTAACTATTTATAATTATCTCTTACACGTGATAAATAAGAACTATACAAATTACATATCATGTAATAAAGATAATTTAAATATCAATGTTGTTTTAAGTGGAAAAAAATTATATTTTTAACTAAATTGAACCTTAACAGCTAATAAGTTTGATCAAATCGAGTATAAGCTTATTAAATATTACTTTGAGTTGACTTCAAACTCTAAATAAGATTGAATTGGAGTTTGAACTCCACAAAAAATCATTTCAATTCAACTTCTTCATGACGTTAATTTTAACTATTATAAGAGATGTTGAAGTGCTTCCAGGCATGTTGCTAAGAAAATGACGATGAAAAAGATGGTGTTTGAGATTGTATATAAAGAAACTTATTTGTGACAATGTTAATCAATTCAATGGTTAATTAAAATATGCATTCAATCTATCGTGATTTTTCATTTTATATATTTGTATTTTTTATTTTTCTATCTGAATTATCACAGTTTTCATGCTTCTTTACTTTCATGTTTTCCTTTAAACCCTTCTTTACTTAATAGTAAAGTAACAATGATAGAAGATAAGCAACTATAAAAAAATAAAATGATGGGTATAGTTCGGTTCATAATATTTTGTTCTCTTTATTGAATCGAACTTAATATTATTGAGGTTCTTTGTTTTTAATCAAACTTAATCATATATTTTGGTTCATAATTTTTTTATAACTAAAAGAATAGTTTGACATGCGACTCAAACCATTATCACCATCTTATTAATTTAGTTATATTATTTTAGTTCCTTTAAATTAAATTTATAGTTATTTTTGTGTAGGGTTTATTTAAATCATATAACTTCTTAACAGGAACATAATATAAATCATATCACTATCTTGTTTTTGCATAGGGTTTCCAAGGCATGAACGAGCATGAGGCATGTTTAAATCTATTTATTATTTTTGCCAATTCCAGCTTTTTATTTTTTTTTTATTTTTCCTTCTTTTTTCGCATCAACGGGTTTCGCTAATTGAATCACAATGCGATAACTCGTGGCTTAACCGAACCACGAATTCAACCTTTAGAAAAAAGTTTTCCAAATTCAATTCCCTTCCGTCTGCGATTCAATCGGTTTTTTGTCCAATCTTATCTAGCCCCAAGGTTCAGGAAAAACTTAATCGTTACAATTTATTAAGAAAGAGAAAATATATATTTTATGTATATTTTAATATCTATTAAGTAACATAATGTGAGACACAATTAGGTCCCGTTTCGATTATCCTTTTTTATTTTTTTCATTTGTATCTTATCTATATTTATTTGAAATTTAGTATTTGAAAAACCATCCTATCTATCTCTTTTTTTTTTCGTAATTATAATAAAGATAGTGATTGGAGTATAAGAATTAGAAAATGAAAAATTTATATACTTCTAAGAAAAAATATTTAAAAATATATATTTTATGTATTGGAAATGATTATTTTAATTAGTATTTTTTTTAAAAAAATATTTCTATCTTTTTGGTATCTTATTTTTACCAAACATAAAAAATTCAAATAAACAATAATAAGATGGAAAAAAAAAATGAACCAAACAAAGCCTTAAATGGTTAAGTGCTTGAGCTTGCAAACACGAGGATATGATTAAGGGTGTAAACGAATTAGGCCAATTCGCAAACTAATCAAGCTCGACTTAAGTTTTATTCGAATTTAATTCGATAATAATTAAGTTAAGCTCGAATATAAGCTACTCAAGTAATAAATGAAATCGAATCAAGCTTGAGTTTTAAAATACTAAACTCGTCAAGCTCGTAAGCTTAATTGAGTTTAGCATAATTTTTAATTTATTAAATATAAGCAAATTCAATATTAGTTAGGAAATATTTATAAAATATTCAAACTTAATCAAGCTAATAAAATCGATCTCAAACTTGCCATAAATATTTTTTAGTTGAGCTCGAGCTTAAATTTGAAATATGGTCAAACATGAGCCAAGTTTGAGCTTTGAGTTTTTAAGTCGACCTTGAGCTCGAGCCTAATACCATTTGGTTTGACTTGATTTAATTACACCCCTAGATATGGGTCGATTTCCACATAAGTTATTTTACTTTTCTAGATTGCATTTATTCTCATGTTGTTTAAATAGCATTCTCTCTCTTTTCTTTTCATAATAACTAATAACATTAAATAGGGTAATATGAAAGATACTACTTAGAAGTTCTTCCAATTTTATGCTTGAAGTTTAAATCATGGACTCAACATTCACCTTGCTAAATAGAATATGGAGGAATAGAATTACAATTACTATAAAATAAAATAAAACTATAATAACTATTAGCTTCTTTAAAAAGCAAATAAAGAATAAACCATAATAGGACTTAAAAGACAATATTACCCTTATTTTTACTCAAACCCCATGCTCCATCAAACCCAACTCAACCCCATATCCTCTCCTCTTTCTGTAACTCCCCAACTCACCCAAACTCACTCCTCAAACGAATCAACTTAGTCCACCACCACTACCACCAACCACAAAACCAAAAGTCCTAAAATGAATCAATTCACGTGGTGCATTCGAGGCATTTG
Organism: Lumnitzera littorea; assembly: GCA_024138015.1. Classification (NCBI taxonomy): domain Eukaryota; kingdom Viridiplantae; phylum Streptophyta; class Magnoliopsida; order Myrtales; family Combretaceae; genus Lumnitzera; species Lumnitzera littorea. The sequence goes on from JAMXBB010000010.1 coordinate 86,029,679, forward strand.
ATGGGGCACTTTTCTAGGGTTTGTTTGAGTGCACATAGCCATGAACAAAAGTTAAATGATTAGATTATAGTTGTCAAAGTCGTGAGTCTTCGTATAAGTCTACGAGTTTCCAAGCACAATAATAGTCAACTCGCATACAGAATCATGGTGTAAACTCACGGTAGACTCGCAAATTTACACGGTAAAATCGTTGGAATCGTGTGTTTGAAAACAAGTCTACCGAGTCGGACTCTTTTTCCCAATTTTCATTTATACAGGCATTGTAACAGCAAATTTAAAACAAATGGCAAGCCCATTAATTTGAACTTAAACATAATATTAAATTAAACAAAAGAAAAGGAGAAGGGTTTTTACCTCTCTTGATTTGTCCGTCTCCGTCACTTCAACTTCAACAGTTCAACTCCATCACGTCTCATCTAGTCGTAGTGAAAATGATCCTCTCTTCCCCTATTTCATTCTACAGTTTCTTACTTTCATATATTTGCTTGTTCTTTTATCTTTGGGTTAGGTACGTTGGTTGTTTCCTTTATTTGCTTGTCCACACTTCTCTTTTTTTTTTTTTTTTTCTTTCTTTTAATGAAACTGTCTTACTCGTCCAAGTCTAACTATCTAAATTAGTGGGATCTTGACTTTAGTCGAGTATTTTTAATGATTGATGATATTTCGATATGGGTTTATTAGTTTCCTGTATCTAAATTAGATGTTTACCTTTTTTATGATATATTGATATCATATTAGGTTTATTATGATAATATGGTTGAAGTGCAAGTTTATTGAGTTGGGAATAGGGATCTTTGAAAATTAAATTATTCATTTTTATTTTTTTTCCTGGTAATAAAAATTGCTTAATTCAAATGCACCAATTTGTAGTGAAGCAGAGACTCTCGGAAGCTAGTTACCTTCATGATAATATATATGCTATGATTGTTAGACTTAACTAGTAATTTCTTTTGAATATCTTTCTACAATACCTAATAATTCCATATCTTGTGAATACATTTTGTATATGGAAAAGTGGATTTAAGTCATTAATTTTTTTTTTCTAATATTAAGTCGAAAATTGATTTAAGATTATATTCCCTAAATCATTTCAAGATTATGTTCAATAAAATTGCCACATGCGTTCAAATAACTTGGAATAATTAATAAGTATAAGAAAGAACTTTCTCAAGTTTATAATTAAATAAGAAGGCCACCATGAAGCTATTTGGAGTAACAACAATTAGCTTCCTCTACCTTTTTTAATCAAATTAGATGGGAATTGGGATTTTTGAGTGGTTTCTACTTTGCACCAATAGTACTTTGCCATTACAAGGAATATGCCTTGTGTTTGAAGTATGATAGCAAGTAACCCAACATGTGTTATGCTTTACATAATGGACTCCAAGCATAGACATAATTATCACGGCCAAGTGACATTACAACTTGCAATGGATAATTATGAGTGGTTGGAGTGTGTAGCTACTGCTATTGTATATGAGTGATAAGAGCAATGTAGTTTATAGGTCGGCGACAGAGGCTAATGCGTAATGTTGCAGCAACAATCAAGTTTTTGAGAGTTCATCAACTTTGTTAGATATTAGTTAGAGAGAGAGTACGGTCATCAAATTTTGAGTGGCCATTGCAGGTGTAAAGTCATTTGTTGGTGGCCATGTGTCACAGTCTGAGACTTTCTTTAGCACACAAATAAATCATGCGGTACTTACTATTTTGGCGCTGCAATAGTAAGCAAACCTAACTCACATGCAACGCTTGCCAACAAGACCTAAACCTGTAAGCAACACAACCAAGGAAGAAAGCCAACAGATTATAAGGGACACAAATACAAATGGAAAAAGGAATAGTACACTTTTATTAATTCCGACAGTAATACAATGCTACAATGTGTGTTTACAGGGGCATAATGTATGTAACAGGTGCCGCCAGTCGTGACCAACCAATGTAATGAGTAAGAGCTTCAATCCAGAAGAGTACTCACACCTCCATAAAGAACTTTAGAGACATTATTAGGCCTGGTAAGAAGAGACATTAAAACTGGTGAAATAGCACCACTTTCTAAAAATGGAAATTTCTAATAATAGTAAGGCCCTATCTACACAAAAATAAAGTCCCCCCTTATGTTATAATATGTACAAAAAAATGGCCCCTTATTAGTATAAGTATCTTACAAAAAAGGGACCCTGACATCCTCCCCCACTTAATTCTATTGACGTTCTTGGCAATATGTACTAGAGCTCAGATCTGGTGGCAGAGATCTTCTAGCTGGCAAGGCTGACTTTCTCTCGGATAAGGGCTTCAAATCTTCTTTAGTCTCCCAGCTAATGTCTTCTTCTCCTCGATCTCTCCACTTAACCAAATATTCTTTATGATCTTCTCCAGTGGAGGGATCTCTGACTTTTCACTTTACAAGGATGTCTTCCACGGCTTGACTTAGGTTGAACTTGATCTTGACGTGTAATCGCTTGGACACATTGCGAGATGGGTCTTCCATGTCTGGATAATAAGGCTTCAAGACACTAACATGAAAAACTGGATGGACCTTTAACCACGTAGGAGGCTCGACTTTGTAAGCTACTCTTCCAATCTTCGATATGATAGGAACTGGACCAATGTACTTTTAGATCAATCTTCTATCCTTGTTCCTCAATGATCTGACCTGTTCTAAAAGAAGTTTTATGAGGACTTGATCTCTAACATTGAACTCTCTAGGTCGACAATTCTGATATGCCTATTTCTTCATTCTCTTAGAAGCCTTTTCAAGATACGCTTTTGCTACTTCTAAACTCTGCTTCCAATCTATGGTGAAATGATAAGCTCTTGGGCATCTCTCGGTGTATGGTGCTGCTACTGTGTAAGGTAACAATGGTTGCTGACCCGTAATGATCTCTATAGGGCTCTTGTTGGAGGAAGAGCTCCTCTGGATATTGAAATAGAACTGGGCGATATTCAGTAAGTCAACCTAATTTTTCTAGTTAGCATTGACAAAGTGCCGAGGGTATTCCTCCAGCAACCCATTGAATCTCTCTATCTATCCGTCACTCTGTGGATGGTAACTGGAGGTCATGCTTAGCTCGAAGCCCAGGAGTTGGAACAACTCTGTCCAAAACTTCCTTGTAAACCTGGTGTCCCTATCACTTACAATATTTTGGGGCACACCCCAAAATTTCACCACATGCTTGAAGAAAAGCTGGGTTGTCTCTTCTGCGCTTGAACTCTTCATAGTAGGAATGAAGGTGGCATACTTAGAAAACCTGTCAATAAGCTCCATATCCTCTGCCAGGCTGGATGTCCAGCTTATAAAGTATCATGGCACTCCATCATGAGTGCTCTTCTCAAGTTGCCCGCCTTCGGGACATACAATCGATGCCCCTTTATGTAAATGAGGTTGCCTTCTACCCAAAATCTTCGCATCTTCCCTTTTTCAACTAAATGCTTAAGATTTTTGGCCAACAAGTCTGACTTATGTGTTGCTTGATTTATTCTTGAATTGAAGTTGAGATTTGACTCGCTGATTAGTGTGCAGTCTGTGCTAAGGATGCTAAATCAACTTGCCTACTTAAAGCATTTGCCACCTGATTAGTCAGTCCACTGCAATACTCAATCTCCATATCAAACTCTACAAGAAACTCTTGCCATCTTACTTGTTTGGCTGAAGGCTTCGGTTGAGTCAATATATGGCTGGCAGTAGAATTGTCTGTCTTCACTAGAAACTTAGATCCTAGTAAATAGTGTTTCCAGGTCCTTAGATAGTGAACAATTATAAGTAACTCCTTCTCTTGGGCTGAGTACTTACACTCTATTTGATTCAGCTTCCTACTCTCATATGCCACTGGATGACCCTCTTGCATCAACACTCCACTTAATGCAATGTCTGAGGCATTCTGTGGACTTCAAAAGGCTTAGAAATGTTAGGAAGAACGAGTACTAGCTCCTCCTTCACTATACACTTCAACTACTCGAAGGCATTCTGACATATCTCATCCCATTACCATGCTTGGTCCTTCTTCAATGGATTTGTGAGGGGTGTAACTCGACGGGAATATCCCTCAACGAATCTTCTGTAGTAATTTGCGAGTCTAAGGAAGGATCACAACTCCGTTACACTCTTAGGCATTGGCCATTGCCTGATTGCTTCCACCTTTGCCATATCCATTCGGATCCACCCTTCTTCAACAACATGACCCAGGAAGTTGATGCGCTTCTAGGCAAAGGCATATTTCTCACGTTTTACGTACAAATGATTCTCCTACAGCTTCTTGAAAACCATTTGTAAGTGCTTCACATGATCCTGTAATGTCCTAATATACAAAACAATGTCGTTTAGATAAACAGCTATAAATTTGTCGAGATATTCACGAAATACATTATTCATTAAGGTAAAAAATGTTACAGGAGCATTAGTGAGACCGAAGGGCATCACCAAGAACTCATAAGCACCATACCGGGTTACACACCTCGTTTTGGGCTCATCCTCTTCAACAATGCAAACCTGATGATAGCCTAAGTGAAGATCCAGTTTTGTAAAATACTTTGCCCCACTCAATTGATCAAACAGATCAGCAATTAGAGGAATTGGGTAATGATTCTTCACCGTCAGCTTATTTAGAGCCCGATAGTCAATACATAATCTCAAACTCCCATCTTGCTTCTTTTGAAATAGAACAAGAACCCCGTATGGTGCTTTTGAGGGTCGAATGAAGCCTGCCTCTAACAACTCATCCAATTGCTTCTTCAATTCGGCAAGTTCGGGAGGCAACATTTTGTAAGGAGCTCTGGCGAGTAGTTTGGCACTAGGAATCAACTCAACCTCATGGTCCACTGACCTTCTGGGAGGTAATTCCTTTGGGAGCTTGTTAGACATCACATAATCATACTCCTTTAGGACCTTCTCTATTTCCTCTGGTATCTCCATCTTTCTTGCTTCCTCTTTCTCTGTAAGGAAAGCCAAGAAAGTTAGCTCTTAATGTTTGAGGCCTCTCTTGAATTGGAGCGCTAATAACATCATAGCCCCAATATTCTTCCCTTCCTTGCCATTGTTGTTTGCCCTGTTCCTCTGAACTGTCATACAGCAAGGCTTTTCACCCAAGAATAACAAGCAATCTGCTACGGGCATAAGAGCAACTCTAGCTTATCTCAAGAAATCTATTCCAAGGACTATGCTAAAGTCATCCAATGGAATAGCTGTAAAGTTGAGATTTCCACTCCAATGTCTAAACTTCACTTTCACTCCTCTTGCAACTCCTCGGATAGGGCGGGCCTTAGAGTTAATAGCTTTAATTTAGCTAGTGTCCTCAATAAGCACTAACCCCAACCTTTCTGCCTCAGGCACACCAATGAAGTTGTTTATAGCACCAAAGTCTACCATTACACTGGCACTCTTACCATTGATGTTCAACTGGACATACATCAACTCATTATTGTTCTTAGGCTTACGTCGCACTAAGGAACTCTTTCCAACAGCCGACAACATGTGTAATGCACTCATTCGGGGTTGATCCTCTCCATCACTCCTGACTCATCATCTTAGCAAACACTCTTTACTTTTTGTGCCATTGCATTGAGTGCTGCCCTATGTGGACACTCAGCTACTTTGTGTAGGCCATTACACAAGAAACACGAGAATGAGGACTTCTTACCTCTATTGGTTGCCCTACTTTTTTCGGACTGGTGAGAGTTATAGGATTTCCTTTAACTCCCTCCAGTATTGCTACTGCTGCTACTTGAACTTGGTGCTCCCCCACTTTTGGGTTTGCCCGACTTGACCAACTTTCCACCCTCGTGTTCTGTCGACACATTCTTCCCTTTATTGTAATGAGTGTAGTCAGTCAAGCGCTTAGCTGTTGCCTGTGCTGTAGCTAAGTTAGTAACTCGTTGCCTTTGTAAGTCATTCCTAGCATAAGGCTTCAGTCCTTCTAGGAAATAGAATAGCTTATCATCTTTGGCCATGCTCTTGATGTCCAACATCAATGTCGAGAACTCACAAACATACTTTCTAATGTCATCACCCTATCAAAGTTCCTTCAACTTCTTTTAGGAATTGTAATCAACATTTTCAAGGAAAAACTGAGTCTGCAACTAAGCCTTCAACTCTACCTATGTATCTACATGAGCATTGCCATTTTGGATATCCTCATATTTGGTGCGTCACCACAGTTTGGCATCACCAGTTAAGTACATTGTAGCCATGGTGACTTTTGATCTCTCATCATTTGTCCCCTCAGCAGCGAAGTACTACTCCATATCAAATAGAAAGTTCTCCAATAACTTGGCATCCCTCACACTAGTGAATGCCTTGGGCTCAAGCATCTTTAGATGTCCTACAAAAGCAGGAACATGAGCGGGGTCAAGGATAGGAGCATTTCCCATAGCCTTAGTCAAAATAGCTATTTGTGTTTGTAACTCTTCAACAGTTTCGATTGAGGCATGAGTAATAACTTGTCTTCTTACATCTTCTACTTGAGTCTCCAAGTGTTGTCCCGCCTCATCGGTCGTTACATGCATTCC
>JAMXBB010000010.1:86039147-86080285 GCA_024138015.1 Lumnitzera littorea
CCCCCCCCCCCCCCCCCCCTCCCTAAGGGTTTGCACTGTAACACCAAAATTCTCAGCCATCTCGATCACCTTAGCATTCATCTCCTGATGATTGGTCTCAACTTTAGCCATTCTTACTGACAATGCGACCAAATCATCTATCCGCTTAGACACTCCCCTGAGGATTTCCTCAAGGCTATCTAGCCTCTTGCTCACTTCCTCTTGTCGTGTCATGGTCGTTCCTACTGGAATAACCTAGGTTCTGATACCAACTGTTATGGTTTGAGGCTTTCTTTAGCATACAAATAAACCATGCGGTGCTTACTATCCTGCCTCTACAGTAGTAAGCAAACCTAACTCGCATGCAATGCTAGCCAACAAAGCCTAAACCTATAAGCAACATAACTAAGGAAGAAAGCCAACAGATTATAAAGGATACAGGCACAAATGGAAAAAGGAATAGCACACTTTTATTAATTCCGACAGTAATATAAGGCTACAATGTGTGTGCACAGGGGTACAATGTTTGTAACAGGTGCCACCGGTCGTGATCAACCAATGTGGTGAGTAAGAGCTTCAATCTAAAAGAATACTCACACCCCTGTAAAGAGTTTTACAGATATTATTGGGCCTGGCAAGAGAAGACATTAAAACTAGTGAAATGGTACCACTTTCTAAAAGTAGAAATTTATAATAATAGTAAGGCCATATCTACACAAAAATAAAGTCCCTCCTTATGTTACGATATGTATAAAAGAATGGCTCCTTGTTAGTATAAGTATCTTACAAAAAGGGGACCCTGATACCATGCATAGTGTTGGGTATTGTGCTGCAAGTGGTTGCGTATGTGAGGTTGAGTTGTGTAACCCATGGTGTATGTGAAGGTGACTAGTGTGTTGGCAAATTATGAGCAACTCTTTGGTTTTCCAAGCTTAGTGGTTGGTGTATTGGCAATAGCAATGTAGTATGTCAATGGTGGTCTATTAGTGCATGGTGGTGATGTGTTGGTGTTGATTACTGATCCCAATTAATCCATTGTCATGATATATTTTCTTTTTAAATGCATTAGTTGTCAATATTTTCCAAGTAACTTTTAGCTAAGAATCATATTAGGAAACTATAATTGAAGATACTAGAATTGTATATCAAATTTTTTTTTTAAAAAAAGGCACTAAAGTGTTTAAGAGATACTCATATTATCTTTTTTTCTTTTCATAATGTGTTGTAGGCATGAATTAATAAAAGATCGTTGTTGATTGTGGTCGAATCAACTAAGAGTATGTGGGCTCATGTAGAGCTCGATTGAAATGGGTCTAGATCTCACCTCCTACTCCTTAATTCCTACAGAAAAAGCCCCCTATATGTATGGCTATAGGGTCCTCCGATGCTTAAGTTTGCAAAGAGGACTAAGAGAGAGGGGGGGGGTGGGGGTGTTACAGGGATCAAGGACTGATTACACACTCCCGAACCTGAGGGCTTTCTTAAATGGTTCACCAAGTTGTTCGAGATGAGTTAAGCATCGAGAAACAATGCATATCCTAATTCGATCTGCCAAGCTACTTTGCTTTCTACACTATTTAAGAAGCTATCAAGGTGACTAGTTGACACATCGAGCCTACTCCACCACACACCATTTCAAGCCTCGAATTAGGATGCAACCCTTACCAGTGATAAGGTTGAGTTGACAATAGTCAGGAGCTAATCATCCAAGGCTGACCTTCAAATGAGTTGCCCCTGAATCAACCCCACTCCAGTCCCAGTTACCCAAGCTACCAAACTTCAGACGTCAACCGAAGTTGATTAAGATCCATCCCTCTTCAGCCAACAGTGTCATGAGGACCATAGATTGAGTAAAACACGTACGATGTCCCTTTTTGACATCTGTACGGTCCTTTCTTACAGTAGATATTCTCTTTACATGATTACATTGTTACCCTTGTAAATTATCCCTCCTTTCCTAGCTAGTAGAAATCATTTTTTGTAATTTCCTATAACCTAAAACTTACCCTAATTGAGTACTATAAATACTTGCAAATTGTAATAGCTACACAATCATCATGCTAAGAATACACTGATCTTTCTCACTCTCTCAAGCTAAGCATCCTTTCTGCTTACACTTGAGATACTCTTATCTAACTCATTGAATGTTGACTACTGGAGAGTGCCCTCTAGCCATACTTATGCGTCATATCAAGTCTGACCAAAACTCGTATGAGGTATTGGTATGTCATATCCATTGTTAGTGCACAAGAACCCTTACTCATCCTCAACTATCATTTACTTTTCAAGCCATATCGCGGCATGGACCCACCCCTTTTGGTTACACGTGATATTGGGCCCGTATGTTTATCCAAGAGTCCATATCATCTTGGTATCAAAGCCAAGCTACGTTTGAAGTTGGATTCTATTACTGTGCTCTTTGAGTGGTTTGTTACTCTTCCACGTTTGATATTTGGGAAGTGTTGAGGGAAAATTCTATGCTCTGTTTTCCCATATTTTTTATACGCAAAAACAGAGTGTAATTGAGTGTTTGTTTATTGTGTAGTTATCATGGTGTTGGAAGTATTGGTTATTGATTTGCTATCATTGTTTACAAACGAAACTTCAAGTGGTAATTTAGAGATCAATTTTGTAAGGTAACCCATAATGTCATATTCAAGTATTCAAGGAACTCTAAGAAACCAAGAAAGTGGTACTTGACATGACCAAGGGTAAGAAAAAAGCTTCACACCTTAGTCGGTGGGTAGGCGACTGCTTGGATAGGCTTGCCAACTTAGTAGCCAATTTGGTGAACATTATCCAAAAAGATAGACAAGCAGTTAAAAATAACCCCACTAGAGGACGTGAGCAACAAGAGTGAGGCAATGGTCAGTTTGGCTTAATTAATGCCCCAGCTCGACCTCCCTAGGCCGAAGGAATGGGTAGGGATGTTAGATGAAGGCTAGCCCTTGAAGAAATTGAAGAGGAAGGCAAAGGAAATGATGAGGCAAAAGAATATTACAAGCTTGAAGAAAAAATTGTACGAGCCCCTAGAGTTGAAGGGTTGAGGATGTGTATTCCAAGTTTTTCTGGGAATGGTGATGTTGAGAACTACCTAGATTGGGTGGAAGGGATTGAAAAGGAATTTGAATACCACGACGTACCCAACATTGCAAAGGTTAGACTTACTGTGTTAGAATTCGCTAGTTATGCTACCTTATGGTGGAATAACTTATAAGCCACTCGAAGAAGGGAAGGAGAATAAGAGATTAAGAGTTAGAATGAAATAAAGAGGGTTATGCAAAAAAGATTTATGCCAAGCTATTATTTACAAGATGCATTTAAAAGATTACAGGAGCTAGGGCAAGGAGGATCAAGTGTAGACACTTATGTTAAGAAATTCTAAATGTTAAAGATCTAATGTGAAGTCGTAGAGCCAGAGGACCAAACTATATCCTCAGTTCATTGGTGGACTGAAGTATGAGATTAGACATGTCCTAGAAACCCTGGATATTTGAACACTTGATGACGCAATTCGAGTTGCTTAAAGGATAGAAAGGCACCGAACAAAAAGGTTTTAACCACCCGTCAACCAACCTGTTTGTAGCCAATTTATTCCAAGTAAACCTGTACGAATAGAACCAAGTAAGGTTGTTAACGTCTGACCTGCTCAGACTACCCGAGCAAAGGATAAGGAACCCTTGAGGAAGTTTGAGAAGGGCTAAAGTTCAGGGAGGAAGATAAGTAAGATCAAGTGTTTCAAATGCCAAGGATTTGAACACATAGTCGCTCAATGTCAGAATAAAAGAACTATGGTAATCTAAGGCGAGATGCCAACTATCGAAGTAGACAACATTGATGAAGAAGTAGAAGAGCTAAAAGAGGACAGATAGGCTAAGTTGTCCGAAGAAGAAGTTATCTACAGTGAGAAAGGCTACTTTATGCCGACCACTCCAGTGTTGAGAAGAACAATGAGTATCAATCCTATGCTTAAAGATGAATAGAAAGGAAATCTCTTCCATATTGGATGTAAGGTGAATCAGTCCCTATGTATGTTGATCGTTAACAATGGGAGCTGCACCAATGCAACCTCTACATTTATGGTCCAGCAATTAAAATTGTCAATCAACCCCTCTCAAAACCTTACAAGCTTCATTGGTTTAGTGATAAAAGAGCCTTACGAGTGAACAAACAAATGTCTGTATCGATCTGCATTAGCAAATATCAAGACAAAGTGCTTTATGATGTGCTACCCATGAGTGCATTCCACATTTTATTTGGACAACCATGGATGTTTGACCGAGCAGTTATATATGATGGAAAGAAGAATACATTTTTTATGGAGCATAAAGGCAAGAGGATGAAATTAAGTCTAATGACTGCTGAACAAGTAAAGGTCATGCAGTCCCAACTGAGTCAAACCTTAAAGAAAGAGGCCTTGGTATTAACCCGAGTTGAATTGAAGAGAGAATTGGAGCTCGAAGAACTAACCTATCTACTGGTCTGAAGGATACTAGAGATGAGGTCTAAGAGGTAGAGCATTCCTTCAAGGTGAAAACATTGGTAGAAGAGTTAGCTAACATATTCCCAAATGAGTTACTTGAAGGACTACCTCCATCTGAGGCATCAAACATGCAATTGACTTGCAATCAAGAGCCGTATTGCCGGACAAGCCTACTTATAGGCTTAATCTTGAATAGGCAATCAACTTGCAAAAGCAAGTAGATAAGCTAATGAAGAAAGGGTATGTACGTGAATCCCTTAGCCCCTGTGTCATTCCGACCTTGTTAGTGCTGAAGAAAGATGGCTCTTAGAGGATGTGTGTAGATAGTCGAGCGATTAATCGAATCACCATCAAGTACAAGTATCTTATACCCAAGCTTAATGATATGCTAGACGAATTAAGCGGAGCATAAGTGTTCTCCAAGATTGATCTTAAATTTAGATACCATCATATTCAAATGTGCAAGGGTGATGAGTGGAAGACCATATTCAAGACACGACATGGTTTATATGAATTGCTTGTAATGCCATTTGGACTGTCAAATGTGCCGAGCACATTTATGCACCTGATGAAGCATGTGCTCCAAGAATTAATAGGAAAGTTTGTCGTAGTTTATTTTGATAACATTTTGGTATACGACCCTGACTTGGAGACTTACCAAGAGTATCTTTGAAGAGTCTTTGCAAAACTTTAAGCTAAATAGCTATACACTAATCTAAACAAGTGCGACTTTTGCCAATCCAAAGTGATCTTCTTGGAGTTTATTGTAAGTGAAAGTGGCATCCAAGTTAATGATAAGAAAACAAGAGCGATCATAGAATGGCCTGAGTCAACTTGTTTTGCAGATGTGAAAAGTTTCTATAGCCTGACATTGTTTTATTACAGATTTATAAAGAATTTCATTACTATAGCGACCTTACTTACTGAACTGTCAAAGAAGAACATTGAATTCAAATGGGGAGAGAAAGAGAATAAGAGTTTTGAAGAGGTGAAAGAAAGGCTTACCACAACCCCTATCTTAGCTTTATTGAGTATTAACAAAATGTTTAAAGTAAAGTGTGATGTGTCCGAACTAGGCATAAGTGCTATGTTGATATAAGAAGGTCGACTTATTACTTACTTCAATGAGAAACTTCGAGGAGCTACATTTAACTATTCTATCTATAACAAAGAATTCTACTCCTTAATCTAAGCCCTAATGGTATGGCAACACTATCTATTACTTAAGGAATTTGTGATCTACATCGATTATAAATCCTTGAGATATATGAAAAGTCAACCCAATCTGTCTTGAAGGCAAGCCAAATGGGTCGAGTTCATAGAAGGTTTTTCTTATGTTGTAAAATACAAGAATAGAAGGAACAATGTAGTGGTCGACGCCCTACCAAGATGACATTCTCTTTCAATCAAGTTGTAAACTAGGCTAGTAGGTTTTTCAATCATAAAGAATTTGTATGTTGAGGATCCACACTTTGGTCTTATCTATGCCCGATGTGAGGAAGGACAGACACTAGACAACTATCATAAGAAAGACAGATACTTATTTAGGAAGAGGAAGCTTTGTATCCTAACTTGTTCCACAAGAGAATTGCTAGTACGCAAGGCCCATGAAGGAGGATTGATAGGATACTTTGGCCAATGTCGCACCCATGAGGTACTATCCTCAAGATTCTTTTAGTTGAGAATAATGAGAGATGTGTAGTCCATGTTGGAAAAGTGTATGACCTGCCGAAGACTAAAGAGCCAAGCTGAGCAAGGACATTATCTACCCTTGCTTGTCCCGACCAAACCATAGTCCGAGCTAAGTATGGACTTCTTGTTAGGATTTTTGAGGACATCCTAAGGGAAGGATTTCATCATGATGGTTGTGGATAGATTTAGCAAGATAACACATTTCGTACCTTATTCCAAAACTAACAACGATTCGACTATCTCTTTTCTTTTCTTACAAGAAGTAATCAAGCTTTATGGTATGCCTAAAACCATTGTTTCAAACCGAGACCCCAAGTTCATGAGCCACTTTTGGAGGACCCTATGGAGACAAATGGGAACTAAGCTATGATACAATACGTCCTATCATCTACAAACCGATGGACAGACCAAGGTTGTCAATAGAATCGTAGAAACTTTGCTACGAGTTGTTGTTGGGCAAAACATGACCGATTGGGATTTGTGTCTACCAATCACCAAGTTTGCCTACAATAGGACTGCTTATAGTGTAACAAACATATCTCCATTCAAGATCGCTTATGGGTTCAACCTCATGCTCCTGATGGACCAAGCACCCTAGCCGAAACTTGATGATGATTAGCCAACTATAGAAAGAGTTGAGGCCATCAGAGCCATGCACTAGAAGATTATAGAGCAATTGAACTGAGTTAATACTAACCTCGAGAGGCAAAGCCGAAGATGGAGGAAGAGAGAATTTCAACCAAGTTATTTGTTCTGGATACATCTCAACAAGGAACAATTCTTAAACATGAAGAAGAGCAAGTTGTCTCCCAAAGCTAACGAACCTTTCAAAGTGCTTAAAAAGATCAATCTTAATGCCTACAAGATTGAACTACCTGAAGGATATAGAGTCTCAAACTCCTTCAATATTGCCAATCTCCAACCTTACACTCCCGAGGATAAGCAACTTAGAGCTGAACCAAATTTGATCCTAAATCTCAAATAACTCGAAGGGGATGATAAGGATCAAGAACCGATCACACACTTCCAAACTCGAGAGCTTTCTCAAGTGGTTCGTTAAGCTGTCCAAGGTAAGTTAGGCACTGAGGAATAGTACATACCCCAGTCTAATCTGCTAAGCTACTTTGCTTTCTCCACTATCTTAGAAGCTGCCGAGGTGACCAGCCGACGCACCAAACCTACTCTGCCACACACCATTCTAAGCCTTGAATCAAGATGTAACCCTCATCAATGCTAAGATCGAGCTGACAATATTTAAGAGTTGATCATCTAAGGCCAACCTTCAAATGAGTTGCCCCTAAACTAACCTTGCTCTAGTCCTAGCTGCCTAAGCTACCAAACTTCAAACACCAGCCTAAGCTAATCAGGATTCGTCCCTCCTCGGCCAATAGTGTCATGAAGACCACAGACTAAGTAAAATGTGGGTGCATTGTCCCTTTTTTGACATTTGTATGGTCCTTTCTAACAGTGGATGTTCTCTTCACATGATTACATTGTTACCCCTATAAATTATTCCTCATTTTCCTAACTAGTAGAAATCATTTTCTATAATTTCCTATTACCTAAGACTTACCCTAATTGGGTGTTGTAAATACTTACAAATTATAATAGTTGTATCATCATCATGTTAAGAGTACACTAATCTTTCTCACTCTTTCGAGCTAAGCATCATTTCTACTTACACTCGAGTTACTTTTAGCTAGCCCATTGAGCGTGGATTAGTGGTGAGTGCCCTCCGGCTACACTTATGCATCATATCAAGTGTGACCAAAGCTTGTGTAAGGCATTAGTGAGTCATATCCATCATCGATGTACAGGAACTCCTACTTATCCTCGACTATCATTTACTTTTTGAGCCATCTCTCAACCTAGACCCACCCTTTTTGGTTACATGTGATATTGGGCCCGTATGTGATATTGGGCCCGTATGTTCATCCACAGAATCCGTATCAAAGGGCAAGCACTAAGGACTTAAAGGGTTGTGCTCGTCTTATGTATATGTGATGAAGAGTGTTGATTATGTATTGAGGCCAAACAAGAAGAATGAAAGAGTTACATAGGGTCAAAAGAAGATGAGAGAGATAGGAGTCTATCTAACCTCACAATGCCTGGCATCTTTTATGGGATTTACCTGAATGTATGGCAATATGGGGTTTGTCCGTACTAGTTACCTATAAACAGCATGCATCATGGTGGAAACTAAGCAGCTTTGGAACCAGTCGGTTGTAATTAGCCTGGCAACTAAATCTATGGCCCAAAGATCTATTATGCCTAGAGGTTGTTGGGTGTGCTAGGCGTATTACAAATGTTAGATGCCCATTAATGGGTTATAATGGGGAGTAGGCACTAAAGACAAGGGTTGAGCTAGAACGTCGAGGAAACAATCGATCGATGCTCAATTGAGGGCGAACTAAGACCTGAGCTTATGCTAGATGCTCAACGTATGTAAGCTCGGTGGTCAAGCCGGTTTACTCAAGTAGGACATTGTATGGCTTCCCAAATAGGTTGCAATATAGAGGACGAGCTCGTTGTTTGCTCGCACATACCTCAATAAACTTGGCATCACCAAGTAAGTAACGGTGTAGAAGATAAGCCCATTGTTTGCTTGGGCACACCTTGGTGAGCTTTCTGGTATGGTAGGATTCGCATGTTGGCCTCGGTCTATGTGAGAATTGGGTATCAACAATTATAATTCATTATTTAATACATAAAGAGATTCTTTTGATAATAATGAACATAGATTTTACATAACTATGGAAGAGGGATTTAAATATGTACCATCCATAAAGGAAGGTAGCATCAATAGCAACTGAATTATATGGTTTTAGCGTTAGATAGAGTTGTATACTCAGTTTATTATATCACTTTTACTATTATTATCAAAATATCTAATGGCTAAGTAGATAAGAAAAGAAAATACAAAAAAACTTTATNGAGGTACTATCCTCAAGATTCTTTTAGTTGAGAATAATGAGAGATGTGTAGTCCATGTTGGAAAAGTGTATGACCTGCCGAAGACTAAAGAGCCAAGCTGAGCAAGGACATTATCTACCCTTGCTTGTCCCGACCAAACCATAGTCCGAGCTAAGTATGGACTTCTTGTTAGGATTTTTGAGGACATCCTAAGGGAAGGATTTCATCATGATGGTTGTGGATAGATTTAGCAAGATAACACATTTCGTACCTTATTCCAAAACTAACAACGATTCGACTATCTCTTTTCTTTTCTTACAAGAAGTAATCAAGCTTTATGGTATGCCTAAAACCATTGTTTCAAACCGAGACCCCAAGTTCATGAGCCACTTTTGGAGGACCCTATGGAGACAAATGGGAACTAAGCTATGATACAATACGTCCTATCATCTACAAACCGATGGACAGACCAAGGTTGTCAATAGAATCGTAGAAACTTTGCTACGAGTTGTTGTTGGGCAAAACATGACCGATTGGGATTTGTGTCTACCAATCACCAAGTTTGCCTACAATAGGACTGCTTATAGTGTAACAAACATATCTCCATTCAAGATCGCTTATGGGTTCAACCTCATGCTCCTGATGGACCAAGCACCCTAGCCGAAACTTGATGATGATTAGCCAACTATAGAAAGAGTTGAGGCCATCAGAGCCATGCACTAGAAGATTATAGAGCAATTGAACTGAGTTAATACTAACCTCGAGAGGCAAAGCCGAAGATGGAGGAAGAGAGAATTTCAACCAAGTTATTTGTTCTGGATACATCTCAACAAGGAACAATTCTTAAACATGAAGAAGAGCAAGTTGTCTCCCAAAGCTAACGAACCTTTCAAAGTGCTTAAAAAGATCAATCTTAATGCCTACAAGATTGAACTACCTGAAGGATATAGAGTCTCAAACTCCTTCAATATTGCCAATCTCCAACCTTACACTCCCGAGGATAAGCAACTTAGAGCTGAACCAAATTTGATCCTAAATCTCAAATAACTCGAAGGGGATGATAAGGATCAAGAACCGATCACACACTTCCAAACTCGAGAGCTTTCTCAAGTGGTTCGTTAAGCTGTCCAAGGTAAGTTAGGCACTGAGGAATAGTACATACCCCAGTCTAATCTGCTAAGCTACTTTGCTTTCTCCACTATCTTAGAAGCTGCCGAGGTGACCAGCCGACGCACCAAACCTACTCTGCCACACACCATTCTAAGCCTTGAATCAAGATGTAACCCTCATCAATGCTAAGATCGAGCTGACAATATTTAAGAGTTGATCATCTAAGGCCAACCTTCAAATGAGTTGCCCCTAAACTAACCTTGCTCTAGTCCTAGCTGCCTAAGCTACCAAACTTCAAACACCAGCCTAAGCTAATCAGGATTCGTCCCTCCTCGGCCAATAGTGTCATGAAGACCACAGACTAAGTAAAATGTGGGTGCATTGTCCCTTTTTTGACATTTGTATGGTCCTTTCTAACAGTGGATGTTCTCTTCACATGATTACATTGTTACCCCTATAAATTATTCCTCATTTTCCTAACTAGTAGAAATCATTTTCTATAATTTCCTATTACCTAAGACTTACCCTAATTGGGTGTTGTAAATACTTACAAATTATAATAGTTGTATCATCATCATGTTAAGAGTACACTAATCTTTCTCACTCTTTCGAGCTAAGCATCATTTCTACTTACACTCGAGTTACTTTTAGCTAGCCCATTGAGCGTGGATTAGTGGTGAGTGCCCTCCGGCTACACTTATGCATCATATCAAGTGTGACCAAAGCTTGTGTAAGGCATTAGTGAGTCATATCCATCATCGATGTACAGGAACTCCTACTTATCCTCGACTATCATTTACTTTTTGAGCCATCTCTCAACCTAGACCCACCCTTTTTGGTTACATGTGATATTGGGCCCGTATGTGATATTGGGCCCGTATGTTCATCCACAGAATCCGTATCAAAGGGCAAGCACTAAGGACTTAAAGGGTTGTGCTCGTCTTATGTATATGTGATGAAGAGTGTTGATTATGTATTGAGGCCAAACAAGAAGAATGAAAGAGTTACATAGGGTCAAAAGAAGATGAGAGAGATAGGAGTCTATCTAACCTCACAATGCCTGGCATCTTTTATGGGATTTACCTGAATGTATGGCAATATGGGGTTTGTCCGTACTAGTTACCTATAAACAGCATGCATCATGGTGGAAACTAAGCAGCTTTGGAACCAGTCGGTTGTAATTAGCCTGGCAACTAAATCTATGGCCCAAAGATCTATTATGCCTAGAGGTTGTTGGGTGTGCTAGGCGTATTACAAATGTTAGATGCCCATTAATGGGTTATAATGGGGAGTAGGCACTAAAGACAAGGGTTGAGCTAGAACGTCGAGGAAACAATCGATCGATGCTCAATTGAGGGCGAACTAAGACCTGAGCTTATGCTAGATGCTCAACGTATGTAAGCTCGGTGGTCAAGCCGGTTTACTCAAGTAGGACATTGTATGGCTTCCCAAATAGGTTGCAATATAGAGGACGAGCTCGTTGTTTGCTCGCACATACCTCAATAAACTTGGCATCACCAAGTAAGTAACGGTGTAGAAGATAAGCCCATTGTTTGCTTGGGCACACCTTGGTGAGCTTTCTGGTATGGTAGGATTCGCATGTTGGCCTCGGTCTATGTGAGAATTGGGTATCAACAATTATAATTCATTATTTAATACATAAAGAGATTCTTTTGATAATAATGAACATAGATTTTACATAACTATGGAAGAGGGATTTAAATATGTACCATCCATAAAGGAAGGTAGCATCAATAGCAACTGAATTATATGGTTTTAGCGTTAGATAGAGTTGTATACTCAGTTTATTATATCACTTTTACTATTATTATCAAAATATCTAATGGCTAAGTAGATAAGAAAAGAAAATACAAAAAAACTTTATATATATATATATATATATATATACATATTTTAACTACTTGAAGGTATTTATTTGTAAAACCCTTCACATATTAATAAAAACAAGTTTTTTTTTTCCCTAATGGGCCTTTAGTTTTTCAAATTTCATTAGCTTTCTCTTACAAATTAATCTTAAAAAGATTAAGCACATATTATTTAAACGTGGAAGAAATTAATTTTTAAAATTAAATTTGAAATAACATTCTTTTGACATGAGATATATATATATATCTCATAAATAGGATCTTGTATACATAAAAGACTTTCTAAATATCATAATTATCAACTATACTTGACTTGAATATAAGGATATATTACTATCTACAATGCCAAAGTTACTATCTATAAGGTACATATTTTTTCAATTCTATATTCGAAGTTTAAAATTGTTAAGTACCATATTTGATCATACTTTTAATTGTCAAGTTTTACACTTGAAGTTTATAATTGTTGAATAACATATTTAATTAAATTCTTACTTATTAAAATTTACCACATTCACCATCTTTAAAATAAATAAAATGGTAAATACTCACAAATTAAAAGGTATAATTGTAGGTGAAGTTGTGCAAGAGGGCTAAGTGAGTCAACTCAACCTGCCTCGCATTAGCCTACGAGTTGAGTAGGTTGGCTCGTTTTAGCCTACTTGCAAATGAGAGTTGGAATTTCCAGCCCAACCCGTTTCATTGCGAGCAACCCGCAATTTAGATATTTGATGGGATGCTTATTGACTTAGCATTGAAGTTTATCATTCAATTTTAGTAAAAATCAAGCGTATAAGAAATGATCTTAATATAAAACTCTCAATGTATAGATCATTACATCGAGGCCACTGGCATTATTAGTAGAGTTATATTTAGTGCATCGCATTAAGAATTGTTGAATGTTTTTTATCCCATGAAAATCCTTCATGCTACTGGGTCATAATGAGGATAAGGATAAAATAAAGTTTATATTTGATATTTAATAGTTACCAAAACTTACTAATTTTGCTTTTTATTATCTATTTTTCCTTTATTAATATTTCGAAGACCTTACTGTTACATTGTTGGTGGAATTAGATCATGATGATTCCATTAAAGCTCTCCGCAAAAGAGAATATTTTGTTTATTCATACGGTTCACTATAAATAATAAAGAATACTAATAGAAGTAAACTAAAAAAAATAAAACAACAATAATAATAAATAAAAAAAAGTGTCGACTCAACCTTAACACTCTCCAACACACTAAGTTAGGACTTGGGAGAGTCAATTGCAAATTTAGCAATTAATAAGTCAATAATCTATGCCGATTGGTGATTACCTTGCCACTATGCCTACGCATAAGTATGATGTGTCCTTTTTTTTTTTTTTCTTTTTTGCAAGTTTTGAGGGCCAACTTGCCCCACAATTGGTTAGCTTACGAATTAAGTAGGTTAGGCTAAAAAAAGCTAACTTTTAAGTGAGTTAAAATTTCTGAGCCCCGCATTTTTTTATAGGTTATGCAGGCTAGCCCACGTAATTCGCCCTACAGGCATAACTCTAATTGTAGGTAAGGTTGTATTTCTAATAAGTAAAAGTTTAATCTGATAAAATATCTATCAATTTCAAATTTCATGTATAAAATTAAAAATGAATACTTAATATTCAGTAATGATTTCAACATAGTTATTATTATCCTAATAAATTTATAAGAAGGAGGTCATCCATCCTTAACTAATGTTATGTAATATCTGTAAAACCTACAAAAAGTCAATAAAAGACATAGACTTATAAATAGTGGCACTTAAGTAATTAAGTGTTAAGATTGAGGGCAATATTGGAGAACAAGAGAAAAGCAAAAACCCTAGTGTATAAATACCCAACTTATAGGCAATTAAACTCTTTTCTCTTATTGGTAAAACTCTTAAACAATTGAATAGTGACATTAGGCAATAGTTGCAATCATAGAGGTAAAGTACAAGTCTTTATATAGTAGGATTGTATTAAAGTTGTATCTAACTATGGAGAATCTTTGATTGAAGGGTTTCTTTGGAGAGTAGCGGTATAAATTTGTTTTTGTAGTTATTCAACAATCTGAAACCAAGAAATCAATCAAGCTAAATTCTAATCTTTATGGATGTTGTTGTTAATCTTCAATTTTGTTGTTTCGAGAAAACACACTTGAGTATTTTCCATTGTTAAGGGTTATTAGAATTAAAAAAAAAAAAACAAGTGGATTTTGGATGTTATGTTTAAGATTAGGGTTGTGAAGGATTTTTTAAGATTCTAGTCGAAAGAAAGAAGAATCGAAGAGAATAGAGAAACACAAGTAAGAAGCACAACTATAAATGTATTGTAAACCTCTTGGGTGTTGATAGCATGTGAAGCACAAGCATAGGGGATGGGAATTATGGGAATGAAGTTACTCTTTAGAGGAACATAAGGTTTATGACCAATAACATGGGCATGAACCCGACCATTAAATAGTGAATGTCACATACAGTGAGAAGCATGACTAAGAAGGTCAACGGTGATTCTCCTCGCGCTCTTCCTATCCCTCTTTTTCTTCTATTTTTCATTAAAATTTCCTTTCTATAGCATATCTAGTTCTTAATTAATCATTTAAGAGTAATTTATAATAATTTTTAAACCAAATTAGCAACTAATAACTCATCTATTTATCTAACTAACAAGTTTAAGGTAGAGGGAATTGTATAAGGAGGAATTGTATAAGGATAGAAGTAGTGTTTTAGTATTTAAGAATAGGATTCTAACAGGACCATACCTTATGTTATATTTCAGGTCTAGACGTTGAATCAAATGTTGGCATATTAGCTTTTGTTCTTATTTAATTAGGTACATGTTACCATGTTTGCAGCTTATGCTTATGTAAAAAGTAAGATATGAAATGGAAATGATAACTATCTAAAATAATAAATGATGTAGTTACTTATGCATGGCTAGGTTCGTGCTAGGGGCAGGAGGGGGTGGGTGAGTAGGTATAATACTAGTGTCCATAAGGTAGAATCTTAATGATCAGTATATAATGTTATCCAAGTAGGGTTAGGTATTGAAATGATCTGAGGTGGATTTAGGATGGTGTTAGAGAGTTGCAATACCAGTGTCCAATGTTAGTTAGTTTAAGGGCATCTGGAGGCTACATATGCTAGTGTCCCAATTCCAGTTTAGATTTTAGAAGTCGCAGGGGTAGTGTACTAGCTTAGGAGTACCATTTAACGAGATCATGAGTATCCATGTATTAGTTGATGGCTTGATTAAAGATAATAAATTGGATTAGTTGATATATTTAGTTACATTGATGCATATGAAATTGTTTTTTATGGGGCATGCATATGTCATGGTCCATGAGCTTGAAGGAAGCAGGGGTGTTCAACTTAGAGCTAACATAAAGTGAATGGTGTCATCAAGCAGTTTGTTTATGGGGTAGGTGTTCTCTTGAAGGAGAGATTGGCCTCCTGTGAGTAAACTGATCTGGAGCTGATGCTAATTTCCTAATGATAGCCATGGTAGGCTAAAAACCAGTAAAGAAGTTTTACCTCTCAATCATATGGAGGATGGTAATAATATCAATTGATACACTTAAAGCTAGAAGTCTTTGGAACAATCCTAAAAAAATGGGAAGGGAAAAGGATAGCTCGCCATTTGTAATACATGCAAATAAGATGAAACAAAGAATGGTGGAGTACTGCACAGGGTATATAAGGAGAGGTGAACCTCCTATCTTATACATGTGTATGTTTGTGATTTTCACATACAAGGCCCTAGCTTACTTCATTTGGGGAAATTTTTTTCAAGTACAAAAGAAGCTCATGATTTATGTTTGTGACTATAAGCCTCAAGGTTGGGTTTAAGGTTAGTGCTTTTAGACTTATGTCAAAATTAAGTTTTTATAGTTTATATCTAATTAAATTAATTTGGTTTTCTAATAATGTGGAAGTTTCAAAGTTGTATATTGTGAATAAATAAGAGATATCCATGTGTGACATTGAGTTACTAGGGGAATATTATTGATTTGAGGAATTTAATTGTTTTAAGCCTTTATACATTCATACTAAGGTATGAGTATTGGTGGATTGTATAGGTACCAAGATTTTGAAGGATTGCAATATTGTTTAATGTATTAGAGATGTATTAAAGAAGTGTTGAACATCTCTAATATTTAGGTTAAGAAATTCTTTTGCCAATTCTTTTAAAATTGAATCTAGAAAAACAAGGGTAACATAATTAAAATTAACTTAAGCAAAAGATTACATATATATATATATACCTTATAATTAAAGTATCTATATTATATAAAATGCATGGAAGGTTATCCTACTTTATTTTACATTAATTATATATATATATATATATATTAATTAGAAGTGTTTATGGTTTGGTTTAGTTCTTCAGTTCGATTAAAGAACTAACTTGAATTGGTTCGATTTAAATACTTAATGAATGAAATTGCTTTTAATAGTTTGGAGTTTTAAACTAAATAATTTTAAATATAGCACGACTCAGTTGGATTCAATTTGATTCAAACTATTTTTTAAAAGCATCGTATTCTAGTTGATAAAGCTAATAAACATCAAAATTTCAAGCAAACATTAAAGTTCAAATTGAAAAATATTATACAAGAATTAAAGTCACATGACAATGTATAACTATGACATTGATCTCAGGTAATTATGAAGGTGCACAAGTTTGCTTAAGAGATGAAAAGCGATATCAAAGGAAAAGAAGTGAATAATGGAAGCTAAGAGTGAGATGAAAAATAACAAAAAGAAAAGGTAAATAGTGTTAAACTAAAATACCGATAGGGTTTAAAACTATAAAAATGTTGCCTATTCTTTATTTTTTTTTAGTAAAAAGCCAATTTGGTTCTACACTTGAATTGAATTACAAACCATTAGGACTCTCTTCAAATCGAACCATAAAATGAATTGAAATGTGAGAGAATTGCATTTTATGGTTTGCTTCAATTTGGTTCAATCTAGTTTGATAAATAGCCCCAATAAGTACCACACAACACATGTGGATGCGACACAGATCAAACATACATGCAAACATAATAGCTAAAGGTTATTTAGTATCCTAAATATAGGTGTTACATTACAACACGTTCTTCATGTCACAGGACTCGGGATAACTCGTGCTCTTAAAATACACACACACATACATATATATATATATATATATATTTAATATACATATATGATGTTAAGTACTCCTCAATATCTTAAAATTCAAATTATCATAAAATCTAACAAGATTATTTTGATGTATAACTTTACTAAGGATAAAACCACACATTAATCATCAAGTGCCATATCAACATCATTGATATCCCTAATCCATTGACCACAACTAGCATTGGTACTCTTAATCATCTTGTGTGTATTAGAATAGCTTGTTAATAAACTTATTAACTATTCAACCCTCAATAAATGTGTTGCTTATGCTTAGATATGGTTGATGGACTAGGAGTATTGGTAATGTGATGTGACATTCAATGATTCATATGTAGTATTGTCCTAAGTGGGGTTATGCATCAAAATGATCTAAGTAGACTTCAAATTATCTGAACCAGAGATGTTAAGAAGTTCCAATATTATATATGTATATCCCCAAGTTATGTGACGCGAAAACTATGTTACAGTGCAACGCCTACATTTAAAATAATATATTGATATTTGTGCATTAGCTAGTACATTTTTCATGTGTGATTTATGTATGTTGCATCCACATGTTTTGTGTGGTATTTACATACTACCTTTGGTTCACTTCTAATGGGAACTCTTTTTAGGTGCATGAACTATAAATCATGTTGATTATTATGAGGACTTAGGATACAGCTTTTATTTTGATTATAGTGATGATGTGGATTGCATTTAGCATATTTACAAGGCGTAGTTATACTTGTTCTAATAGGTTTAGTGAAGTGTGCTGATTGATATCGGTAGGCTTAGAATCTTGTGCTTGTGTATCTAAGTGTTAGTTAGACTCCTTATGTTATATTTCAATTCAATTGTTATTGAAACTAACTTGCACTCTAGTGTTGTATTCCAACAATTTGTTGTACGTTATAGTATGAGTAAGTTTTGTATAGCCGCTCAATAAATATGAATAATTAGAGATTGTATATATTATATGTTTGGCAGTTAATATAAATGCTTGTGGAAATTTTAGATAGGTTTTGAGGCTTAGGATATCCTTACTGATATAAGAAAGCACAAAGGGTTGTTACATCTCAAATTCTAGGACATCACAATATTGTTTGGTTAGTAACACATATACACTAAGAACTTTTCTACTGTTCATAAAGAGATTCATTAATCTCTTGCCTCCTATAGAAATAGTTATTATCTTTACCATGAGAATGTAGTTATTTATTTTACATCCAAAAGTATAGCATATCTATTTCACAAAATTGTAGATATCAATAAGAAACATAAACAAATTAAATTAATATAATTGATAAATATTAATTAAAACTTTTCATAGATGGTCTAAAACCTTACAACATGAGTTGATGATAACTACACACCAAGATCCTAAAGGCATACCTTTTTTCAAGAGGATTCACAGCATGTCAAGCCTTAAAAAGGTTCTTCACTTTGCATCAACATATACTAGATACTCCATCACTTATGCAAGTCCCTGTCAATTCTTTTGCGTTTCATTCTTGTAAATGTACTCCCTAGTTAGGATACTTAGTACATTAGCTATAGCACTACATGGGTCAATAGGCATAATGCTTAGTATTCATCGTTTATGACTAGAATTATTAAGGTATCCAATTCCATTCGCTCCCCCAGCTTTCGTATCTCAATATTAGTATCAATCTAGCAAAGTGCTCTTATTGTTGGCATTATTTTCGATCTTTGTGCAAATGTTGATAAAAAGAAGTAAATTATGATGTTAATAAGTAAATGAGTTAATATGTAGAATAGTAAATATATGGCAATAAAGAGAATTAGAAAAGTATGTATAGAATTTCCTCCTTTGAGTATGGCTAAAAATGGATTGAGTCAAGACCATGTAATACTAAATTTAAGTTTAACTCAAACTCAATCAAGTTTAAAAATATAAGTTTAAGCTCAAGTTGTAATAATATTAGACGAGCTCAAGCTCATTTCAATTAAGCTTGTATAGGCTCAACATTTTTAGGATAAATATTTTTTTCAATCAAAATAATATTTATATTTAAAATTGATTCAAACTTGACTAACATTGAAACTCAACTCGAGCTCAATTAGCTCACAAGATAATATAGCTAAATATCCCATAATTCGAGCCCAGCTTGATAAACTAGTCGAGTAGCTCTAGCTCAAACACAATCTCTATTTGAACTCGATTAAACAATGAGTTGAACTCGAGTAACTTATAAGTGAGTCTAACTCACATATACACTTATTTGCTAGTCAATGCACTATTCGCACTCTATGATAAGCTCGAACATCCAATTGGATTTCTACTATAATTTAAGAGAAATAATACAACTACAAGTAAAGGTGGTCACCGAGCTCGCCCAGCCCTAAACAAGCTCACAACCATCGGTTCATGGGTTCAACTACGGCTGAACCATGATTAGTTTGTAAAGGGGTAATTCCGAGCCAATTCAACCCTTGAATAGGTTTTTTTTTTTATTAATTTTTTTAACTACATTAATATTTCTAATGATGCAATCATTTTTCTCTTTTTTAAAAAATAATATATTAATTTATTAATATTTTTTAATTTTTTATTAATTTTTGACTTAATGTGATTCTAACTTTTTTTTTTTATTTTTTTCCCTCAAATTTTATTTTTTCCTCATATTCAAGTTTTTAACATTTAACAAGTTTTACAAAAAGAATTTACATTAACTAAAATTGAATTTTTCATTTATCCTTAACACATAATTAATTTATAATTAGTTATTTATCATTAGTTTGATAATATTATTTTTTAAAAATTATCCTTTACTATCACAAATAAAGTAATTTTGATATACAATAACTTATTAAATATTATTCAATTATTTTTTTTTTACTTAATAACATCCTTTTTCTCTTTCCTTTTCTTTTTTTTAAAAGAGTAAACCGACCAAACTGATCCGCTGATTCCGAATCCACTGGTTCAGACGGTTCAAATGAACGATTCAGCCCGACCTCCTAAGGGCCGGATTGATTTATCAGCCCACCGAGCCAGTTCTAAATTGGTTCTCGATTCAAAACCTATACTTGCATAAATCTAACTACAAGTCACAAATCCGTCATAGTTTTGGCTCACACTTTTATCTTGACAAAAAGAACACCGAAACAGAGCAATACACTCTTTCAAGATTACAATCCAAGAAGGTATCGCTTCGGCTCACATTTTCACTCCTAGTTAAACGTGCAGAACTAACAAATTGATGTGAATATACCTTGCTTGTTCCACTTGTTATTCTTATCTTCACAAAAACAATGCTCAAAATTCGAACCGAATGAACCTTGATTTTCTTTCACGAAATCCGCTATCTCTGGTCTAATGATTTTTACCTTGTAGGAGCTTCAAATCACAAAGAAACCTCTAGAAAACTCGAACAAAACAACAAAAATTTGAATTTAGAATATATTTATTGCAACGTGTTAGCATCTTTAAAGATTCAAACCTTACGCATGACATTCGCGTTTTACTTGCTAAAATCTTGTGATAAAATAGTTAGATACATTATTGAAATATATTCAACCCGCGGAGTTAGGTCCTAAACTATGAAAATCAGATTTTGAACAAAAACAATGAAAAACAGGAACAAACATGCCATCTGATGTATGGTTCATTTGGATCTTCTTTATATCGTTTAGATCATCTACAAATCAATTAACTTGCTTCGACAAAGAAAATTACTTGTTTACAATTAAAATTTAAGAAAAATTATCAAAATATAAATTATATAAAAATAATTATCAAAATATCAAGCCTATATCGTATTATACTAATATTACATCTTTGAAATGCGATACAAGTAAAATATCTATCAGTATGAATAGCTATATGGCATCTTAAGATATGATATTAATTTTTATGTACTGTTACTATATCGCATTTTGAAAATACGACATCAGTATAAATAGTATCTATATTTTGATAATTTTTTTATATAATTTGTAATTATGTAATTTTTTTTCTAAAGTCAATAGACACGTATTTCATCCTACTTCTACATTTTAGATTTTATATCCACGCTACTATATTGACCATCCACTCGTATGCCCAATCTATACACTTAAATAAACGAGTTAAATAACATATGATATGTTTTATTATATTGTCAAACCAGCTAAGATATTTAACAAGCTTACCAACAAATAATAAATGAGAACAAATAATTAATGTATTATTCAATGATAAAAAAAATAATCGAATAATTTATAATAATTTAAATGCTAATGATAATAGTTACCTAATTAATAAATAAAGATAATAACTACAATGTATTAAACAACGATTAATATTATAGGATATAAATAAACAATAATTAACTACTAAGTATATTGGAGAAAATTTGTATGATAATAAATTAATTAGTTCATTCATTAATTAACATTAACAATTATTTATAATATCGTTATAATAACAAAAAGAACAGCAACAGTGATAATAGTTAAATGTAATAATGCTTTTATTCTTAGAGGACAATAGGTTTTTATTATTTTCTAACGATAACTAATAATAAAATAGATTACTATTATAATACTAACATATTAATTTTTAAACCTAATTGCAATTAATTGATTAATTTAGTCAATCTATTAATTAGCTATTTAACTAATGATTATATTTCAAATCATATAATTGAAAAAACAATTGGTGGCTTACTCTATGTGGTGTGTATAATTTTTTTCATGTAAACCATTGGTATTTATGTAACTCTTTTTCCTATTACTTATGATATTTGGGAATAATCATTCAGCAAATCATGATAAATTTATATATTATTACAATTATTTTGCTGTAATAAAAGCCATAATCATAGTTACACCACAATGTTTTGCAGTGCCTTATTTGTGCACATTGATGCAATGCTTTTTAAATGAAAATTTAGTAAAATTAACTTAATAAAATTGAAACTAACAAAAAGACTTTAAAGATTTACAAAATGTGTAAAACAAATAAACAATAATACTTTGTTGTAAATGAAATTGATCTAGAGAATTGAGTTATATGGCGTAAGAATTAATGCAGCCACCTTTTGGGCAGTTAGGCAATTGAAAGAAGGAAAACACTCGTTACACAGTCCACCATGTGAATTGTGATATATTAGCTTTTTACAAATGATGGTCGGATTTTAGTAGGTTTCACTAAGCAAATAGCATTTGCCTCTCTAGTTGAAGGGGAGTTTTAGGGAAATATGACAGGACTCGGAATAACGAAGGATATCTCTTCATTCATTTAGCCTTGTGATAATGAATGGTTGTCATAAGGCTTTCCAGGTCGTTTAAAACACTAATATCGGTACATGTTTTTTGCTTAATGCGGTTGTGCTTTGTAGGTATAGAATGCGCAAAATTAGCAATTTTGTAGATGATGCACTAGCAAATAAAGGAGTAACTTTACATGTTAAGAATTGTTGAGTTGTGTAGGGGATATTTTATCCAAGGAGGCACTTAAAACTTTGGTTTTGTATTCCCCTCCTTTTAATATAAATAATATTATGGGTTTATAAAAAAAAAAAAAAGAAAGATATAATCATCATTATCATCATCATGTGAGAAAAATTTCTATTATCATAAGTGCCCCATCAAATTATGACCCTATGAATATAGATGTTTCGATACCCTATAATATATTTAAGATTGAAAGAGTTATATAATTATGGCAATTCATTCAAACTAAAACATAGAAACAATATTCCCAAATTATTTCCTTGACATGTTTTTATTTCAAAAGTTATCCTGTTGTTATAACTACTAATTTATAACTTTTCACAAAATAACTCTAGAAAATCTATGTCCTTTTGTTTTTTCTAATACAGTCAAGAAAACCGTACTAACCCATCAGCTGACTTAATGTTTAAACCGAACCAAAAACTAAATTAGTATGCAAACCTGCTTAATTTTCGATTTGATTGGATTCAGTTTTATTCACTCGACCGAAAGGGGAATGACTTCGGCTTTATCCATTTTTCTAACTAATGAATGTCTTAGTCCTGGCCAGCACCAGGGACTATGAGTGAACATTTCTGGTTCACAGAAGTCCCGAGCAATGGATGGAGCAGAAATGGACTCGTAAATAAGCAAATGGGAATTTAGGCGGAAGATAGTTTGACATTACTGTATTGGAACCTGAAATACTAGATGGGAACGTTGGGGATTTTGATAACTGCTACTCCACCACCTCCATCATCAGTGGGCCAGCTTTACCCCAACAACTACCATAACCGTATCCCTAACTCTAGTATCATTTGTAAGCGAAGGATTACAGAGAGATGTAGACTTACTGTGCACAGCAGTTCCATTTCCATTAAGACGGTAGACGATTGCATTGATGGTGGTGCGTTGACGGCGTCTGAGATCAGAGAGAGGTGCCGTACTTGGCAGTGGAAGGGTCAATACTCCATCAATTACCTTGTAGCCAACTCTAGCTCAGATCCTAACCCTAATGCTCCTTTGCTTCTCGTACATGGCTTTGGTGCTTCTATTCCTCATTGGCGCAGGTGAGATATGTTAGATACCTCTAATTCTATGAAAAAGATGGATACTTTATACAGTGCAGTGCATGAAATATGTCGACTTTGTTCAATTATGTGTGACAGTTTGTGTTATCATGTTGAAATTATTTTTTATTACATATTATATCTATGTCAGTTGTTGTAGACTGGTTGGTTATCTCATAATCATGTCATTTTGTGCCACTTTTGTGTTGTTTGGGGTGGGGTGGTTGGGTGGGGCGTGGTATGGGTGGTGGAGGGGGTTGGGGAATAGCAAGTGCCAAGCTGGTTGAGAGGTCAAAGGGAGAAACTTGGGGAAACTAAAAAGGGTTGAGTACACATTTCATTGGAAAAATAAGTATATGGTGCTTTTAACAATTAGAATAGAGCACTTATTTTCGCTTTCCTTAAAGATTATGTCAAATTGGTGTATCATTACAAATAGTTAGGTTCTTTATAGATGTGTAAATCCATACCATATTTGGCAGAGATATTGGCATCTTGTTTATATTGGATTCTGTATGTACAATCAAGTTTCAAACTATCATTTACAGTCACTTGAGATTGTTGTCGTATCTTTACATGAATTGGACTTCTTGTTTGGAGCATTTTATTAGAAGTTACACCTGGGCTATTCTAGGCATTGAGCTAATTGTTATGCTTAGTTTAAACTTAGATATTCAGGATGCCCCTGTTCATCAGTATTTCTTCTGGGACTCGGGTGGTTATATACAATAGATAAGAAAGTCAAATATTTTTGTTCCTTTCTGATTGTGAAGAAACATAGTTTAAGGTATATCTCTGCAGCTTGTTTAGATGCAAACTGCTATGCTTTCTGAGAGTATTCTCTAGAAGTAAAAGAAGAAGAAAAGAGTTGAACCCTGAAATTTGTTAACTAAAACTCATAGCATCATCCAGGAAC
Source organism: Lumnitzera littorea (assembly GCA_024138015.1). NCBI lineage: Eukaryota > Viridiplantae > Streptophyta > Magnoliopsida > Myrtales > Combretaceae > Lumnitzera > Lumnitzera littorea. Next base: position 86,063,791 of record JAMXBB010000010.1, read on the forward strand.
ATTCTGGCACTGTCACAAATATATACTGTCTATGCTATCGACCTTATAGGATTTGGTGCTTCTGACAAGCCAGCTGGTTTCTCTTACACCATGGAGACTTGGGCTGAGGTGTGCAGTTATTCTAGCTTACAAAGTACGCATTCTTTTGGTCCCTTTCAGACAAAGCTGTTTGTTTGACTATTTACCCTTTGACTGAACAGTTGATACTGGATTTCTTAGAAGATGTTGTTCAAAAGCCAACCGTGCTGGTAGGAAATTCTGTTGGAAGTCTGGCTTGTGTAATTGCTGCCTCAGGTATGTTCAACTGATGGTTGAGATATGAAGCATTGATGTTTTGATCCAGTGGCGATGGGGGGATAAAATGTACTAAATATTACAATATCACCCCACCCCCTCGCCAACCCGTGGCACTAGTATCATAGTTTATCTAGAAGAACAGAAAGAGTGTGGTATTAAGTATACAGAAGTCCTCATGATGTATATTGCACCAAGGACATTATTTTGTTGGTTAAAAGTTATTTTGCTTTTCAACAGTGATGACATCTTATCCTTTTGTTTCTTTCCTTGCAGAACCTCGCTGCAGCCTAGTTCAAGCTCTTGTTTTGCTAAATTGTGCTGGTGGCATGAACAACAAGGCCATTGTTGATGATTGGAGGATCAAGTTACTGCTACCACTACTTTGGTTTTTTGATTTTCTACTGAAGCAACGGCAGATCGCTTTGGCAATTTTTGAGCGTGTCAAGCAAAGGTAGGTCACTAGAGTACCACCACTTTGGAGTTTCAAGCTAGAAACGAAAATGAGACAGGTCTATGACATATTCAGGGAAAATCTGAGGAACATTTTGCTGTCTGTTTATGGGAATAAGGAATCTGTAGATGATGAGTTGGTTGAGGTAAAATGGAACTACCCCTGTGATTCTGTTCTCTCAGTGGCTTTTGACTGTGCTTGATTAAAAATTTTCTTTTTTCTGCCAATGTGCAGATAATTCAGGGGCCAGCAAATGAGGAAGGGGCATTGGATGCTTTTATATCCACTGTGACTGGCCCACCGGGGCCAAATCCTGTGCAATTGATGCCAAAAATCACCATACCTGTTCTAGTTCTTTGGGGAAGTCAAGATCCATTCACTCCTATGGATGGACCTGTTGGTAAATACTTCTCTAGCTTACCTTCTAAAAGACCAAATGTACAGCTCTGTGTATTGGAAGGTGTAGGACATTGTCCCCACGATGACAGACCCGACTTGGTCCACGAAAAAATGGTTCCTTGGTTGGATAGTCTCTCTGTTTTATAATAAATTGCTGTCAATGGCAGGTTGTGGTTGTCAAGCCGATTGAGGGGCTGTCAACCTTACAAGTACGGCCAAAAACCTGTATATATGTTTATGTCGCAGATGTTAATCACATTGATTCTTTGAATCATATTTCTCCTGAAAAATGCTACAATTACATATTTGGCACCGACTGCACCTACTCTAGAGAGGATGAATTGCTGTGAGTGTTAAAAATCTGTCTCAGAAATGTCTTAGGTCCAAGTAGAGAAAACTTAGGAAAAACATCGATTCTGCCTAGTATTCTTCCAATCTCCGGTGTTGCTCTCAAGAGAACATATCACATTCTTAGAGAGAACGAGGATTAGGAAAGATAAAGAAAAAGCTTCTATAAAGTAGAGGGACGAAAACTCAAAGTTGGTTTTTCTTTTTCTTTTTCTTTTTTTTTTTTTTTTGGGGAGGGGGGTGGGGAGTGTTGTGGGTGGGTGTTGTGGAGGGGGTGTTTTGTTTTCAGAGGCTGCTAGTCATCATGGTATCTTGTTTATATGGTTCACAACATTAAAGCTCCCAAGGAAACATAAACTAGGACAAAACTCAAACCATTTTCTTTAGGACGCATACCTTTTGCCTTAAGCGTCTGTCGATCTTTCCTAGATATTTGTTACCATCTATTGTCATACCAAATATTACAGTGGAAATGAAAGTTCTTATTATAATTACTTTTAATTATACGAGGTGACTCTGCAAGATAACGGTGGTTGCGACAAATATGGGCCACTGTTCGCTACAATCACGTTTGACTCCTGTCACCATCTATTGCTTCAAATGTAATGCTTCGGAACCTTAATTGGGTATTGTAATCTACTGTATATTCCCGCTAACCGAAAATACATCAAGGCTTCTAAAGTCCACATTCAATTCATCTTAAAATAAATAGTTACCATATATACATGAAAGATTCTCAAAAGGAGTGGAAAATATGTCCACTTGAATCATCATAAACCAAATATCAATCTAACATAATAAATCATAAGAGTTCACCAGCTCGACATCTATAAGTACATAAGGGTAAATCTTGGAGTACATAATATACTCAGGCTAACACATAACCACAAAACATGATAGAAAGAATCTACCACTTCAATAATAACAAATCTCTCATAATCAGGACATATCTCCATCAATACATGAAACATCTCAATCCTTCATAAAAGTATAAATACTCAATACCCTCCTCCTCTTGAATACCATCCACATAAGGTTTTTCATAGATAAGATACTTATAAGTTTCTATGCTTAAAAAAGAATGAAAAATAAGTTGAAACTCAATACAAATATATAAGCATATATGAATGATAAGCCAAGGTATACACATGTAAATAATGTAGATTTACATCAATGGTAAAGCAAGAATAGATTAATTATCTTTAATTTAGGCTAACAACCAACAAAAGAGTATTTATGACTCTATCCTACTATGATTTTTATCTACATATATAAGTGGATATAAATATATATTTTTCTTTAAATCTTTTATACTCAAGTCTAGAGTCCATAAATCATAAATCTTATAGTTCTATTTACATCATCTTATAAGAAAGTTTATTAGGGAATCTCCATAAATGATCAACAATTGCTTTTCTAGAAATTTATCACTGTAAGCCTCTAGAGCGAGCGGTCAAACACAACTAGTAACCAATTAATTTAGGCCATCTATAAATTAATACAGTTTGCTTATTGAGTCTTAACAAGCACCATGTATCTAAGTCCTTAACAAGTAAACAATTTGGTAAGGAAACGCTACAGTATGAGAGTCCAAACACCTATCCTAAGGACATTATAAATAACTCAGCTCCTACCCTTAGATTAAATGCTTAAACTACCTTTCAATTCCAGTTTAACAAGGATAAATACTTCTACCCTTAAGTTGAATATTAGGATCTCTTATAAATTCTTCTAAAACTTCGGTTTCTCAATTAAAGATCAAAACTTTTGAAAGTGAAAAGACTAGATAAGGAACGGATTGGGCTAAGACAAGGCAAAAATGAACTTGGAAAACAAAAGGACTTGAAACAGAACATGGCATCTACATGTAACAGCTAGATGCTAAGCATATGTTACTTACAATGACTTAGCATCCAGATAGTAACTAGCAAGGCATCTAGACACCTTACTTCTATTCTATAATTTTGCAAAACAAAACACTTCAAACTTAAATGTTTCCTACTTGTTTCCTTGTCTAATACTTATACTCTTCCATACACATCTTATAGCATGTTATTTCATCAAATAACCATCCCTTAATGTTGTTAAAACTCCAATTCCCTACTCTAAATGGTAAATTTCCAAGGCAAAATCAAATTTAAGAATAGTAGCTCAATGTACTTAATTGTAAAACGTCAAACACTTGGTAAAGTCAGATTAGTTAGGTCCTAAATCTTCAATAATTGCAAATAAGTTCCAACTTACAATTCAAAACTCATCTTGTCCTAAGCTTAACTCTCCTATAATCAAGTTTTCAATAAGGAAACACACTTAACTTAAGGAATCTTCCATTCAACTCACCTTCAATACTTGAAATGGGCTATCCAACTTAGAAACCAAGGTTCTACACTTGAATACTCCTATGAATGAGCTAAAAACAATAATGAATAGATGGATTTAGGTTACTAGCAACCTTAATACGAATTTACTTGAGCTTAAACTTCATAGTTCTTACCTTAATCACCTTTGCTTTCCTCTTGTGGTAGGGTTTAAGAGGAAGTCTTTAGTTTGCTACCATAAGAGAGATTTAGTCCTTATTTGGTATAAATTAGGATTTTAGTAAAAGGAGATTGATTAAAAGAATAGGGTTTTAAGAAGTTTTTGAAATGTCCAAAATACCCTTGTTTTTAAGAAATATTTTCTTAACATAGTACATGAAAGCTCTAGTTACTACTACCATCTAGAATAGAATGGACATCAACACAATTGATTTGCAAAATGAAATGAACTAAGAACTATAGTTCTTAAGAAATAAAATAGAAAAGTATAGCTATTAGCTATTAGTTATTACTTTCCTTCATCTAGCATCTTAGATTTGGAAATTACTTGAAAGGATCAAGTAATAGCTATTCCTTTAATCATGTCAAGAAAGTATAGTTTCTCATTTGGTAGTAATAACAAATTCCGAAATAATTTAGTCATAATTATTCTGCCAACTAAATGCAGGAGTAGATTTATCAAGAAGGGATAGTTATTTTTAATGTACTTTTATGAAATAATCTATATGCGTTCGGGATACATAAAATGCGTTTTGCAAGCAAATTTCAACGCGAAATGACGAGGAATTTTCTTAAAATATCTCTTCAATTTCCAATTTGAGGAGTCTGATGAGCTAGATAGTACTTTCAAAAGAGGCAGTTGAAATGTTGGTGGGGAAGTCTTAATTACCGTAGGAAAAGCAATTATGAGGAAATATCCTATAATGATTTAAGAATAAGCAGTGATCTATCTCCAAAATTATTTTTCCCAGGGAGACAATTTCCATGATCAAATGTTGGAACTGAATTGAGAACCCATGGCGATAATATCATTACTAATTCTAATCAATAGTCATTATGGTTAATTATATTGCATCCCCCTTGTGTGTTATGCGAAACAATAGAATTTACTTGGTGAAGAAATTATAAAAACATTAGCAAAGATTTTATGAAACACTGTACGCACTTTATTTGGAGTTCCATGACTTTCATGAAATGGAAAGCTTGCAAAATGTGAGAGAAAAGGGAGAAAAATTTTAATGCTTATGCATTAGATACAATTTTCAGATTGAGCTTACGAGTCCCAAGCTAAAACTAGCGATACAATAAAATATGGATTAATCGCAAGTTCATGCCCTCAATTATTGATCAATTATGGGTAGACCAACACCTCTAAAGCATTATGTCCCGTCTTCTTATAATTTTCAAAAGTTATAGATGAATGAAAATAAACTATAGAGAGTATATTTTCTCCGAAAATAGTTGGGGAAGATGCCTTTGCAATTTACTCATAAAATATGCTCCATATTTTACGATAACAATGGCATGCTTCATGGCAAGGACACTAGGATAACTTTACTCCTTCCAACTATTTCTCATTGCTGATGTATTTTTATTCTTGTCTAAGCAAAATGACGTAGCAGTTTTTATCACTCTCTCAAAGGAAAAATCCATATAAAACATGGAATTGGCATATTACGTATATTCCTCAAGAATTATTGGGGAAGATGATGTATAAAAGCTCTTACACTACCATCATATACAAGATGATACAACACAGAAAAATTTATAGATACACAATCAAAAATCAAACCTCATAGACCATTCCCACCTCCAAAGTTGATGCATGAGGTATGCTCATAGCATAAGAAGGCCCCCTAGCGTTTCTCCTCAGAAAATCGTACCCGTAATTGATAACTATCCTCTTCATCAAACTAGACCCTCGCTTCGCTCTTACATAACAGTGCCCCATTATGAACGCCATCCCCGCCTCCCTCGCTTCCATTAACTCTTTCAACTCTTCCCGAGTTTCCATATCTATTTGCAGACTTTCCTGGACAACAAACCTCACTCTCTTCTTTGGTTTTTTCAGGGATTTTAGCTCCATTAGTTCTTGAGCATCTATTTTACCAGAAGAGTCTTTATCGTCTTCACAGAGTCTCACGCCTTCTAAGTTCGAGGAGGAAGTCCCAACAACTGCCATCTTTTCATCTTCAGGATCTTCAGCCACGGGAACAATCTCTGGCCTTTCTGACCTCACGAATTCTGCTATACTGTAAACGAGATCCTTCTCAAATTCCAAGTCATCCTTGTGGACATCACGGTAACCATAACGGGCTATACATCTGTAAACACGGTATTCCTTTGGGCCAACTCTTCCAACCAAGAATCTTTCTGCTGGTCTGACATGGGGTACAGGGACGGATTTGATACATAGAAAGATTACAACCTGGTGGAAAGCTGGAAGATTGGTTACGAAATGAGAAAAGATTGCAGGGATCCCAGAAACAAGTTCGGTATGTATGAGGCCAATGCCACGGACCCGCACAATTCCTAGGGAAGGACCTAAACCAAGGAGCCAGCTGATAGATACCTTGTTATGAACATCAAATTCGTACTTTTTTAGGGTGCCATAGTGCCAGATGAGCATTAGAATCATAAATATGAATGAAAGAGCAATTGGGACCCAAGCTCCTTCAAGAAACTTGATGAGGGATGCTGAGAAGTAAAGTCCTTCGATAGTCCCAAAGAAGAATATAAAGGCAATGGCGAGGAAAACGCTCTTGTGCCAGCACAAAACTATAACTAGAGACATCAAGCAGGTTGTCACCAGCATGACAGTTATAACAGCCAAACCTGCCAAGAAAAGGCAGAGTTATTTCAGCATACTGAGAACACAAAAAAAGAAATCATGCAAATTATGTACGTGGATTCCTAGGTTTATAGGCAATGCCGAAATAAGAAGTTCGGATGTCTATGTAGTCTAATCCTATGAGTCATTTTTCAACAAATTATATGTTGTTACATGCTGACCTTCCTTTTGAAATGAGGACATAATTGTTGACGGGTACCTGATGCATTTCCCATTCGTTTGGTGTCTCTGAAACCGACAGTAACAGCTAAACATAGTAGCATGAGGGTCCAGTTGATCTCAGGGATGTAAATCTGACCATGTATTTTAGATGATGTGTGCACCAACTTGACTCTAGGAAAGCAACCCAAGGAAGAGCACTGTTTGATAATCGAAAAAGTCCCTGTAATGATAGCTTGGCTCCCAACAACTGCTGCGAGTATGGCTATTACTAGAACTGGCCATCTTAGTTTTTCTGAAAGGAGAGTTTCCACAAATTAGATAAAGTACGAAGTTGAAGACCGTCTCAAAGTAACAATACTTGGCACCGACCTGGTACTGATACATAGAATCCAATTCGGTAGTCAGTTTCCATTACATGATGCTTAGATAGGTAAGCAGCTTGTCCCATATATGCAAGGATTAAGGATGGATAAACCACAAAGGTAAAAGCTATCTGAAAAAGCATATATCTACTTAGAGAGTGCAGTTATGCGAGAACCATACAAGCTATATTACAAGTACAAAAGAACCCTCAATATCCAACAAAAAGAATTGCTAATTTTATACCTTAATCGATAACTGAGAAAAATGTCCTAGATCAGCAAACATAGCCTCAGAGCCTGAAATGAAGAAACACAAATAAGAACAACAAATAGAAATACATAGAAGTTGTGGTCCATGTATGTATTCAGGTACCTGTTATACAAAGTAGAATCCCACCCAAGGACATCCAACCACCCCTCTGTGTCTTCTTCAGAAACTTGTACATGTAATATGGAGAAAGTGCTTGGTAAACGTGGGGATTCCAATGTATGATATTGTAAAAACCAATAGCACTGATGCAGAGAAGCCACGTAATCACAACGGGTGCAAACAAGAAACCGACACGATGGGTCCCATAGTGTTGCAAGGAGAACAATATTATAAGAATCACACAGGCAACAGGAACTTCAACATCTGCGAAAATTAGTTACAAATAAGGAAGAAGTACAGCAGAGCATTATACATTTCATCAGTTAGAAATCTTAGATGCCATAAAAAATTTGATACACGGATCCCAAAGATATGCATTACAGCCACAATCATCTAGTCTATGGTTCCAAAACCTTCTTTATTTTCCAACCTATGAGAATTAATGCCAAATTTAAGATAAAACTCCCAAGTTTTTTGACAATATAACTGAAAGCACCATGTTTAGTCCACTTTAAATATTATCTTGGAGTTATGCAGTTGCACCAGTGTACACCCTATTTCATTGAGTGAGAGGAACATGGCAAATAAATACCAGAAAAGCATCTGTGCAGTGTGACGGAATATCCATTAAAAACATTGTTTCATTCAATGAACCAAACCAAGCATAAAACTACTTTTTTCACTAGGTATGAATTAGTACTTAACCATACGATTGCCAAATGCATTTGTTTAAGAAAACAGATAGATGGAAGGATGGAGAATGTGGGACTATCCAGCAGTGAAAGAAGTGCTTTGATGAAGCATAAAAGATGCACCTGGAGACACTTACTCAGCATTATGGACAAGTTATGCACTTATCCCATAGATACTATAAGGCCTAAATTCACTGGTCTTCTCAACAAACAGGTCACCATGACCATCTAAGTCATTGTGTACAATATACTAAAGTAGGAATAAATTGCATATATTGAGAAAATGATCAAAAGAAAAGTATGGGAATGTTGCCTCAGCTCCAAGTATGATGAACAATACCGAATTGCTCATACTCATTTATATATTTTTGTCTCTCTCATATTTTATGTCCTTCCTTTGAGTTACATCTTCTGATTCATAGAATTACTACGTAAAACATGTTCAAGTAATATATTTGAGGATGTTGCTGGGAACAATTGCAAGGAAAAATATAATATGGCAATCTTATGCTGCAAAGCAGGAAAAAATGCAAATTAATTATAACAAGCAAGAGCAAAAAAAAAAAAAAAATGCGGAGAGCATATCCACAGAAATATATTGTTTGAAGTATGAGTGGCCAACATCATGTACCAATAGCGACATTTTTGTCATATCAAAAATTAGGTTACAGATACATATTCTCCTATCACATATTTTAATCATCAGAGTAGATTTTGCAGAATGGTGGGTTAAGATGATCTCTAGTTGCATGGAAAAGGAGAGTAGGGTCACCCCAACACTAACAGCCAAAAAGAGGTAAGCTATTGTGGCAAACAAGTTGGCCATGTATGTGATAGCAATAATAAGGAAAGTGGGAAAACAATGGAACATAGGATAATTGCCGGGCGATTTTGACTAAAGTAGTGATGTCACCTCAATATCAATTAAAGTTGATTAAAAAGAACAGTTAAAATAACATGAATCTAGTATTCAGTTAACACAGAGTCATAGAAAGTAAAATGGTAGGTCAAACCCGAAGTGAAACAACCATAATCATGATTAGGTATGCTAATAGGAAGCCTATGGTCATCATTTAAAGTTAAGTAAACTCTGACCATTCTTACATGGTTCAGTGCCACTAAAGTCCTCCAATATAATTGATAAGCTGACTGCAGTAATCAAACCAACCTGAATTTTCAATTGATCAATATATTTCTGTTTAGATCATTTTTCCTTGCAAATCGTATAACCAATCAAAACTTCCACTCCACAATCTTCTAATCAATGAAAACTAAAACATTATCTTATTGACCATGTTCTTTATCCTCAATTATTATATATTATCCTCACCTTCCACAATGCTAAAAACATTAGATTATTTTCCTTGATGGTGATTTTCCTTGATTAAACTATGGTGCTTGTCTTAATTAATAATTGTAATTTTTCCAGGACCCACAATAATGAATGAGTTCATCAAAATTAGGTAATATCTGATTGCCCACTAACTTCACGTTAGTGCACTATAGAGAAATCAGAGGTTATTCTCCATTTTCCATCTACCAGAGGATCCAGATACATCACAACAAAAATCAACATGCAAGTACCAAGCACTCATATTCATCTTCAACTATCGTCATGAGACATCCAGGAATGCCTGCCTCATAACCTCAAGAAGGACAATGCAGCTAGGAACTAAAAAAGATGAAACAAGATACATCCCACCTGAAAGAATCCAAAAGTTCTAGCTTCCACTCCAATCCTACCAGATCTGTAATGTTCTTCAATTTTAATTTTCTTAATTTACTTTCATACCAAATATTAGTAACACATGAAGAAACACTGTGATTATGTATGCAGACTAGATGACCTTATCTAGTACAGAAAGAAAGAAAAACCTCATGAAAGAACCAATTAATTCCCAATTTCTGCATGTAGAGAATGCAAGCTGGCATATCCCAAGGACTTACATCTATGTTGCTCTCTCGACATGGAAAGCTCCAATCCGGACACCGCTGAGAAAACTGCACGATGCACATAATTATGAATCAAAACAACCAATATCTTGTTTCAACAATTCGGGTGGGTTTGTTTCGCTGAATACATTTTTCAAACATTAGCTACAATCAAAGTCTTGTGAATGTCAAATCTTACTGTAGCAGTCTAATTTAAGTTGCCGTAACTAGTGGCTGTTAACATAGATGAATTGTGGGAATCAAAGGTAGCCGCCAATGGACAGTGGCGGTGGCTAGACATTGCAAAAAATATAAATGTAAAATGGGGAAAATAAATTCCACTTTTTAAAATAAAAATGGAACCATTTTCCCAAATTTCCCCCACCATCTACCGCTAAAAGCACCAGTAAACTCGAACCTTTGAATACTACTAAGACAGTATTTGACCATTTTAAAATATAAATTACCAAGGAAAACAATATCATTGGAAAACGTTTTCTGCGAAGAGAACTCACAATTTGAGATTCAAAGACAAAGCAGAAACTCCGAATCTCTTACCGGAAATTGCAGGAGTAAGCACTCCATCCCCAATCACCATGCAAGTCCCCACCAAAGCCAACACCAACAACACCCTCTGCAACACTCTACAATTCTCCAACGTTGTCTTCAAACTAGACTTAATGTCTCTTTTATCACCCCCATCTTTGCTATACTCGGACAATTCCTCATCAGCAAGCTGGCAATTAGGCAATGAACTAACCCGGGCATGCCGGCACAGCAATGAATACAAAGCAAAAGTCCCTCCCTCACCATTATCATCAGCTCTAAGTACGATAAACACATACTTAATCAGAGGTACTAAAGTTAATGTCCAAAACACAAAAGACAGCACTCCAAATATCTCCTCATTAGTTTCTGAATGCTGTATATCCTCTGCGAAAGTACTCTTGTACACGTACAATGGGGAAGTACTTAAATCTCCATACACAACACCTAAACTTTGATATGCTAATGTTAACACTGTCTTCCATGAATCTTTCTGCTGTAACAAGGCCCAAATACAAAACTTAGAATTCAATGAACTGAAACACACTAAAAAGATTACCATTTATCGATGACAATCGAGGACTCCACGTGTCGTACCTTGATTGGGTTATTATGGATCACTCGTTCAAGATCCATTTGTTCTCTTCCTTTCACTCAACTGGGTTCACATAAAATCCATCTTTTGCATGCAAAGATTTGGTCTTTAAGTGGAATTATGAAGATAAAGAAGAAAGAAAAGAGAACCCAGATGGATTAGAACGTTCCCCAGTTGAGCAAAGTTGGCGAATGAAGAAACATAAAAGGAAAAACTCACTCTTTAAGATTTTTTTTTGAAAAAAAAAAAAAAAAAAAGAAAGATTTTTTTTATTTCTTTCTAAAAAGTTGGAAAATTTGTTTTATGTGGTTTGTACTAAGAAGTTGGTGTTTTGGTTTGCATGTAGAGAACATACACGAAACGCTATGAACGAATATTTACGGTTTTGAAGGAGTTGATGATAAAGGAGGTAGTGCTATGCTGTGTAGCTACATCAAATGGTGATCAAAGTAGAATACGAAGATTTTAAGACATGAGAAAGAAAGAGAATGTATAAGAGAGAGAGTGAATCATTATTTGTGGGGGGCCCAACTGTCCATCCACTTTTTTTTGTTGTAATTCTTTCTCTCTCCTGCTTCCCACCTTTTTCTTTCTTTTTATTTTATTTCGTAGGATTCTAGATGCAATATCTTTTAAATTAATAATTTTCATGACTTCAAGATTATTTTATTTAGGTTGCTGTACATTTTTTTTTTTTTCCAACTTTACATTTTAAACGATCATAATTGTGGGAAAATCAAACATATTATAATTTACTCTAATTTGTGATACATAAAGTAGTATATTATATTAAGCTTAAGCGGTATATCAATATATAAATCAATTAAATAGACAAACCTATTTATCCCTTCTAGTAAAAAGCAATCAAATTTCATCATATTTGCTTCCAAGCTTAATCACTCGACTCAAGCTTTCAAGCACTGCCCTGTGTTGAGAGATTAGGTTGAGCTAAGACATTAGTATTATTTTTTTATAGAAGAAAAATATTTTTAAATAAAACGGGACTAAACAAGTATAGTAAAGCTAAGCATGGACTCGTTAAACGCCATTTAGAATCTGAGTATAAGATGAGAATTATAAATTCCACCAGATTTGCACTCAGCTCGAGCTTAACATCGACATCCTGGAAATACTGTTGTATGAGATGTTAGTCGGAAAGCAACCATAGCAAGAAATATGGTGATGATATAGAATATGGCTCCATTTATCGCCTTTTAATGCCACGTATTTATCATTGATATTTTCATATAATTACAAAGATAAATCATGTAACCTTAAATATACTTCACCAAAAAAATCGGAATAAGATTCTATTAATTTTGGTCTTTGAGTTTTTCTTGATTTACTAGTTAACAGTTAATATTATCTAAATTCTTAAAACATTACGATGATCTATTTTTTTTTCTTATAATTAGAATCTTCTCATTGATTACACGTGATAGAATTGTAGGAAGATAAATTTTAAAAAAGAAATTGAGAAAATTTAAATAGAGAAAATCTATTTTCTTAGAAAACACCGTATTACATAATTTGAAATGAGAGTATGCATGTACTTCTAAAGATGAATTCACAAGATAGAACATATGTGTAATATTTCCACCCAAAAAAAAAAAAAAAAAAAACTTGTGTAATAGCTTGGATATTCAATGGGCAAACAAAATTATAGAACAGATAGTTGTAATAATGTAAGATTTCATTTGATTTTTAAACTTGTGGTCCAACTTCCAAAATAGTTGATGCATAATCCATTGTTTTTCCTTTTTTACTTAATAAAGCTGTAATATTTTTATGAAGGAAATATTTTGGTGGATTCTAATATGAAATTTACACATAAGAGACTTATTTATAGATAACTCTAACATGGTTGGTAGTAGTAGTTTTATTTTAACAATTACTATACCAGCTACAAATACATGTGGAAATATCTTAACAAACACATCTAAAAACGTCTTCAACAACACATCCAAAAAATTCTCTAAGTCTAAGACTCCTCCTCGAGAATTTTTTAGAGACTCAAAGCCTTAATCTTAACTCTTCAAATGTAGTTTTGGCAAGCACCTTAGTAAGTAAGTCAACAATCTAATCTTTGGAATGACAATACATTAATTTGACTTCACCACTCTTCTCAGATTCTCTAATTGCATGAAATTTCATATTTATGTGTTTGGTTTTTCCATGTTATATAGGGCTCTTTGCAATAGAAATGGCTGACTTATTATCCACTCATATTCAAGTAGCATCATCTTGGCTCTATCCAAGTTTATCAACAGTTTTCTTAACTAGAATGCTTGGTTTTAAGCTACTAAAGTAGAGATGTACTCGGCTTTTGCAGGGGATTAGGACACCACCTCTTGCTTCTTTGAATTCCATGAGACAATTACACTTCTGAATTAGAAAGCATAACCAGCAGCACTCTTAGAATCTTTTATGCATCCAGCTTAATCACTATTTGCATATCTTTGAAGTTCTTTACTTTCTTTCTTAGAAAACCACAAGCCAAAGTAAGTGCCTTTGATGTACCTTCAGACCCTCCTAGTAACACCAAAATGAATTGGAATTAATGATTGCATAATTCTTAAGAGAAGACTTGAAAAGAAAATCAAATCTAGCCTTGTAGCAAATAAGTATAACAAGCTACCAATTAGGCTTCTGTAAATAGAAGCATTTGCTTTTTTGCTTTCTTCATTCTTTGATAGCTTCTCATTCACAACCAATGGAATAGTTATTGACTTGTATCTTTCCATGTGAAACATCGTCAAAATATCCAATGTACATTTTTATTGTGAGATAAAGATTCCATCCTCATATTTATAAATTTCTACACCCAAAAAATACTTCATCACCCCTAAATTAGACATTTCAAAAATACTTTTCATCTTTAGCATGAATTGCTTCAAGATTATTGAGTTACAACCTATAACAAATAAGTTGAACCTCATCTTAAATTTTCAATACGTATAAAATAGTTTCACTTTCACTTCTTGTTATAGCAATAGGAATCTATTTTGTCGCACCTAGCTCTTGATGCCTCTTTCAAGCTATAGAGAGCCTCGTGAAGCTTATAAACCTCATCTTCACAACTTGAAATTTGAAATCCTTCTAGTTACTTAGCATAAATATCTTCTTCAAGCACACCATTTGGAAAATCCAGCTTCACATCAAAATGACGAATTTTGTAGCTCATCCATATTGCTAAGGCCACAAAAAGGCTTATAGTATCATGTCTTGCCACTAAAGCAAAGGTATCAAAAAAATTAACATAATATTCTTGAGAATAACCCTTTACAACAAATCCAACTCTTATACCATGTAGAACTTTTATGAAGGGAATGTTTTTGTGACTCTAATACAAAATGTGCATATAAGAGGACTTATTTATAGGCACCTCTAACGTCATTGATAATGGTAGGTATATATTTGAGAAGCAATACACCTAACATAAAGTATGTCTAAAAATATCTCAACTAACAGTAAGGGTGAACAGGTATCGAGTAGATAAGGTATGCAGCTCTACCCATATCCTACTTAGTAGATATAAATTTCCAAACTTTTAGAATCGGAATCTATCATGCGACACAATCACCCTGTACCTTGTAGATTTCATAGAATATAGGATATCTTGTAGAACTTGTAATTTTTTTTTTTTTTATTATCCTTATAAATTTAACATAGTCTATTTTTAATAACGGAGCCTTCATGAAACATGTATTTGTTCATTGAAAACTAAACTCATAGAAATGGAATCTTAAAACATGCTACTTTTATCTTCACAAATGATAGATTAGAAAATAAGCTTAACCATTTTTAACAATAGATTTTAATTTCTCTTTAGCAAAACATCTGTTAACAATAGCAAAACACTATAAATATCCGACCCTTTTTAATAAACATGTTAAAAAATGATTAAGATCATATACAACTCTGACATATAAGTTATAGTGAGAGACATAACCTTTTAAGGCTAAAAAAAATGCAATGATATCCGTTTCTATTTATTAATATAATTTTATTATTATTATTATAGGATGGGTATATGGTATTTTGGAATCTATATTTTATATTTTTCAAAGTTTAAGTTCTAAGGTAGGTACATGGTACCCTGACTTTGTTCTCATATCTTATCCTGTAGAAACATGTTCTAGTAAATTGCTCTATGAAACTCACCCTAAGACCTTAAATGCCTATCCAAAACCTATTCAATCAAGCAGGATCCAAGTGAATACCTTATACAATAGGATTACATACTCACCCCTAACTAACATGTCTAGAAATGTCTTTGATTTATCCATCCAAAAAATTCTCAAACTCTTAACAAAAGCATTATACTAACATAATGCAAATAACAAAGTTATATACTTAGTAGTTAATTGTCAAAATTAAAGAATTTTTTAGGGGACTATTCTCCCCCATACACACACATATATAGTTCTTTTCTCTTTGAGTTACAAAACAATTATGTCTTTCAAGAAAAGAGAGATCGAATTTTTGTAGTAAAGTAAACAAATAATGTTCTTCTACTTTCCAAAATTGTATTTAATTTGCTAGAAAATCTAATGACATATTTATTTATCTTAGCACATTAGAAAACTTGATCTCATCAATTCACATCATGCTTGTTACTTGCATTATAATATTTAAGGGTACATTAGTACTTTTACATAATACTAGGGTTACATAATCCTACACTATATGAAAACAATTACATTTGTTCCAGTATTATGTAAAAGTACTAATCTACATGTTACATTTGTTCTAAACATGTAACCCTACCATGAACAGTGTAGGGTTACACATTTGTTCTAAACTTGTTCATGGTATTAGAGCTACCCTTCACAATGAGATCAAAACCCTAAATTTTTTTTCAACCGCCTCCTCTCTCTTTCCCAACCACCACTACCTCCTCTTTATCTTTCCACTATTAATGTCATCTCCTCCCTCTACACTCATGTTAACCTCCAATGCCCTCAACCCAACAACATTAGCACCTTGTCCTATCGCGAACCTAGCCACTATCATCAAACCACCCACCATCCTTAATGCTCTTGAACCAATCTCCTCTGTCCCTTCAATTTCTCTTTCCATGACAGCCACCCCCTTCTCCACCTTCAATTTCTCTCTTCATGATAGCTACCCTCACTAACTTACCCCCACTCTTCGTTGAAGAAAGAGATT